>OVBI01000146.1:0-135432 GCA_900406495.1 Sisymbrium altissimum
ATATATATAAAATGAAATTCGAAGTCTAATGAAAATTAGGATATCCAGAATCACATCAAGATTTTAAAAATTAGAATATATATTCAATTTAAATCTGGATGAAAAATATATATAAAAAGATCATAGTGGATCCCAAATGGAATTTACATAGCATAGTGGATTCTTAATGAGATTATGGATCTCGGATCATTTATCCACCCTCATATTCTAATATATTTTTTATTCATAGATTATTTTAATACTAATTTATTATTCTATTATAAATTATAAAAATATTACAACAATAACTTTAACTAATAATTATATCATTCACAGTTGTGTAGCTATATCATGTTGAAGATCTCCAATAAATTTATCTACTTATTTCATATAATTTATATACTAAATTATATTTTATGGAGTTTAAAATTCAGATTTCTATATGTAGAAACATTAATAAATCTTTAGTTATTGGACAAAAAGATTTCCACATATTTTTGTTTCTTATTCTCTTTTTGTTATTCTTTTTTTGGATAATTTTTTATGTTTATAAATTACAAAAATAAACGATTGATTACATGAATAAAATGTTGGAATAGTAAAATGTTGGACTAGTTAGGCACTTAGGTCTAGTGCACCCACCAAAAAGAATCAGAAACTTAATTTTGGGATTTATTTTTTTGTAAGGTTAAGCTATATATTAATTTTGAAAAAAAATATTTCAATGAAAGTAATCGTATATGTTTCCATACTTTCACTGTAAAACAGATTAGAATCTGAATAAAAATTTCAGACTCCAATTTGTTTTTTTATTTATGATACATAAATTATCTTGAAAAATAAATAAAAGAAATAACGGGCCAATGGGCCTCTAGCGTCCCGAGGGATATTGCGTAGGATCCATTCTTTTTGTTTACTGTACATCTTCTTTATTTCTTCAGCTTGGACGAATGAGGGGTGTGAAGGAAGATATTTCAATGGAGGACATCAACACTGACAGCAAAAGGAAGATTACTCCTTCCATTCCAGCTAATTACATCAGCATCCTTGATCTCCAGGAGCGTTGGATGAAAGAGAAAGAGCGAAAGCGAGAGGAAGAGAGACGGCGGAAACAGCAGGCTGAAGAACATCAAACGAAACAAGAAGATCTGAAGAAAGCTGAGGTTAAAGGAAAACAAGAAGATCTCGATGAGACCCGTTTGACCCCAAGTAACCGGAAGAAGCATTGGGGCAGAGGTAGTAACAAAAATGAATCTTTCGACGCCGGAGAAGCAAAGTGGTCTGAGAAGGAGGAAACTTCTCCAAGAGGTGAAGATGAGGGGTTACTGGAGAAGAAGAGGGGGTTTAGAAGGAAACGATATAACATCAAGAAGAAGAAGAAGAAGAAAAATCAAGAAGTTGGTGCTGTGAAGGAAGGTGTTGTCGACGAATGTGGATCAAGCCTGCCGGTTGAGTACACCGTGACGGTGACGGAGAATAATACTCCGGTGAAAGATCATAGGAAGAAGAGTGAAAAAGCTATGGGAAAGAGAAGTGTTGAATATGGTGAGAAAGCTGTTGTTACTGATGATTCTACGGCCATTGAAACACAGTTTGAGGATCTTTCTATCAACAGAGGCGAAGAAAGAGGAGAAGCTAAGAATCTTGAGAGACGAAGGAGATCGAGTAACCGTATTACGACAAACCAGAGGCGTGTTAGAATGCCGACACAGACTGCTACAATGGTTTGGGTGAAGAAAGGGCAAAACGAGAGACCGGATGATGGAAGTGGAAGTGGCGTGAAGCCATTATTAAGTTCGTAACGTTTGGTTAAGATGTTACTCTGGTTTTGTTGTGCTTATGATTTGATCAAAGATTGGATTATCTAGACTAGAACACACTAATTAATTTAATGCACAAAGCTTTGGTGAATATACCATTTCATTTTTAACATTTACTTGTTACACAGTATTGGGATAGTACCAAACACCTAGAGCTTTAGTTTTGACAATAAAAATTTACAGAAAAATGGAGTATCACAAAGTATACAGATTCATTACCTAGACAGAAGCTGGTGTTGGTATTGAGGTTGGACTTGATGTTGTTGTGGCAGGAACACGGTTTTCCGGCGGGATCTCGGTAAACTCAGAGAGAATTGCACGGAACTCGTCGCCTCCAATAGTTTCTTTCTCGAGAAGCACTTCGACAAGCTTATCCATGGCTTCACGATTGTTCCTTATGTGGCTTAGAGCTATCTCGTATGCACTGTCTGATAGTTTCTTTATTGCAGAATCAATGTCTTCTGCAAGCCTTTCAGACATGGAGTTTCTCGCCATCATCCTCATGATGACATCGCTTTGAGCAGATGAATCCATCAACGACCATGGTCCGATGTCAGACATTCCAAATGTTGTTACCATCTGCAGAGTAAATAATGAACAGTCTCAATATCATTTGCTAGTAAAAGATCAAACTTATCACTAGGCCCAAGCATGAACAATGTGAAGCTATAAAACTATTGTACATACCTGCTTAGCCAAACCAGTGATCTGTTGCAAGTCACCAACTGCACCAGTAGTAACCTCAGGCTCACCAAAAATGACTTCTTCAGCGGCTCTACCACCGAGCCCACCAACAATTCTTGCAAAGAGTTGTTGCTTGGAGATGAGAGTAGGGTCGTCTGATGGAATGAACCAAGTAAGACCTCTCGCTTGGCCTCTTGGTACCAACGTTACCTTTTGCACAGCGTCATGTCCTGGAGTCAATGTTCTGCAAATAACAAAGAGAATAAATTTCAACGTACGCTCTTGATAGTGAAAATATATAGACATGCTTTTAATCTGAGTCTCGCTTACCCACACACGGCATGACCAACTTCATGGTAAGCAACCAAGCTTTTGCTCTTGCTATCAGTCATCACAGTTCCTTCCATACCAGCAACGATTCTGTCAATGGAATCATCAATTTCTTTAGATGATATCCCTGTCTTCCCACGCCGGCCAGCCAATATTGCAGCCTCATTCAAGAGGTTAGCAAGATCTGCTCCGCTAAACCCAGGTGTTCTCATTGCTATTACTTCAAGTGAGACATCATTTTCAAACTTCTTGTTACCGGCATGAACCTTGAGAATATCTGTTCTCCCCTTAACGTCTGGAACGTCAACACTTACCTGCATCAGAAACTCATAAGTAAATACCTGCTACAAGACTAGTATAGATAATAAATCAATCTGTATTAATCAAATAATACCTGTCGGTCAAACCGTCCTGGCCTCAACAAAGCAGAGTCAAGAATGTCTGCTCTGTTAGTTGCAGCAACCACGATGATACCAGTGTTACCTTCAAATCCATCCATCTCAGTTAGGAGCTGATTCAAAGTCTGTTCTCTTTCATCATTTCCTCCACCAATTCCTGTTCCTCTTTGCCTACCAACAGCATCAATTTCATCAACAAAGACAATGCAAGGAGCGTTTTCCTTGGCTTTCTTGAAAAGATCACGGACTCTAGAGGCACCAACACCGACAAACATCTCAACAAACTCAGAACCGGAGATTGAAAAGAAAGGCACACCAGCTTCACCAGCAATAGCTTTCGCCAAAAGCGTTTTCCCGGTACCAGGAGGACCAATAAGTAGAACACCTTTCGGGATCCGAGCACCAACCGCAGTGAACCTCTCAGGCTTCTTCAGAAACTCAACGACTTCCATGAAATCTTGCTTTGCTTCATCAACTCCAGCAACATCATCAAAAGTTACACCAGTGTTTGGTTCCATT
The DNA here is from genome assembly GCA_900406495.1 of Sisymbrium altissimum. Lineage (NCBI taxonomy): Eukaryota > Viridiplantae > Streptophyta > Magnoliopsida > Brassicales > Brassicaceae > Sisymbrium > Sisymbrium altissimum. Next base: position 3,731 of record OVBI01000146.1, read on the forward strand.
TGGAACTTTGCTTTAGACTGACCAAACTGAAGCGGGAAACCAGGACCACCGGGTCCACCCATCCCTCCAGAGGACCGTCTCGAGAGAAAAAACAAACCACCAATCAAAAGCAAAGGGAAAGCAAGGTTACTAATCAAGTTGAACAAGACAGAGCCTTGGTCTTCCTGAGCATTATGTGCTGCAAAATCAATATTCTTAGCCCTAAGCTTCTGTAAAAGCTCTTGGCTTAAACCAGGTAGCTGAACACGTACACGCTGAACACGATTACCCAACTCAGGAGAAACAGCTTCAACGATAGCTATAGTCCCATTCTCATACAAATCCACTTTGTTCACCCTATCCTTATCCAAATACTCTAGAAACCTAGAATACGACATACGTGACGAAGAAGCCTCTTGCTCATCTGCATTCGCTTTGCCACTCCCAACCAAACCGACTCCTGCGTTTCCTAACAAGATTTTGAGAAAATCTCTTCTTCCATCGTGTTTCTTCACATCCAAAGAAGCCTTCACGACATTAACCTTAGATGTTCTAATCACTGAAGGAAGTGTTGAGGAAAGACCAATATGTCTCCGGGACATGTTTTTACTTAACCTCTGTTTGGTTGTGTGTACTGAAAGTCCATTTCCGACAAGACAAGCAGATGAAGCTGCCATCTGAAAAATTCAATCAAATCAAATATGAGCGAAAATTAGTAATATCCTAACCCTCTGGTTGAGGCAAAAGGTACAGCGTAATATTACGACTACTATGTCTATCTTACAAGTGTCACCGATTGATTTACGAATTGGAACTAAAACTAAAACAGAGCGGCGAAAGCAGAGTTTGACGAATAAAGTCTAAGTCAGAGTCATGAACGAAAGAAAAAGGCAGAAGGAGAAAGCTGAGTCGATTGCAGATTTGAGAGTGAACAAAGTAGAATCTCGCGCTGTGCAAATTTTGGAAGAAGAGGTGAAGAGTAAAGAGACGGACTTGGGGAGTATTTGTTTGAAGGGAACAGATGTGGTCATGTGGTTCGTGTAGAGCTAACGTGTCCTTCATTGACTGGCCAATTTAATTAATTAAAACTGAATTGGATTATCCGGTCTTGGAATCGGTTTGATGTATGGTTTAGGCTGGTTTATTAAACTCGTCCATAAACCTCTTTTTTCTTTTTTATTGTCGTCATTGTTTTTACAATTGAAATTTAAAAACACTATGCCTCTTTTCTTTATCCCTAAGACCCTAACCATCTTTGTTTGATTAATACCATATTACAACCAAAATGAACTATTTTACAATCACAGACAGAAGAATGGAGTAAAAACGTAAAAATTGTATATAGTAAGTACGAGGAAAAATTATGTATTGAAACGAAAATGATACATAGTTACTAATATATCATTAATAGCATCAATTACATGATCGTGAAGTTGTTTGTTTTGTTCGTGTAATTTGTGAAGTTTTATATTTTTTTGGTGGCATGTGATGACCTTTTTTATATTTCAATTGTGAGTGGGTTTTATGCTCCGTTTAGTGTTTAAGTGTTTGTCTCGAGTATATTTATCTGATTTGATGGCTTCTTTGGTCTTGTATTTGTTGTGTTAGTTTTTGTGATTGTGTGGAGTGTGAGTAAAAATTTTGTTTTGTTTTCTTGTTTTGATGAAATCATTGTGTGTTTGGTGTAGGTCTTTTTAAGGGATCTTTTTTTTAATATGAGAAGAGAGGCACAGATTTCATCACCTGATTCTTCATTTGTTATGGACTGCGCTGCTTTGCCTTTACAAATTTTGCAACTCAAAGACCTGAGCATATGCATGAGGCAAGAAAGACATGAGAACATTTAAAATAGAGTTACTTTTCACTTGACTCTTTATGACAAAGAAACAATTTGAAGAGGGAGTTACTTCACTTACTTTTACAAGAAGTCGCATTAAGAAAATGTTTGGCTCTCCCAAGTGGACAAAAACTCTCGAGTTTGATCCCTTGCATGTTTAAGTGTTATAGCTCTGAAATAGAGTTTTGATAAAAACTATTAGAGAATCACCAACGACTCTGTCACTACGCCACTAAATGTAGTTCTTTCTAATCTTGGGGCAACATTTACATCCGTTTTCAAACTTTTGACGTATCTACTAAACAAATGCTTGCGACGTAAGTTTACTTTTCCGAGAGTTTGATCAAATCTTTTCAATGTCTGTTCTATAGGTCCAGCAGCAATCTCATGTTAATTTATGTTTACCTGCAAATTACAGATTAATCAGTATCAAGTACTTAACATTAAAAAGCCTGATTTGGGGTTTGGATACCCTCTAATGCCCCATCTTTATATAGGGTTTTGAAGCCCACTATTGACCCATCTTCAGATAGGGTTTATTTTCTTCCGTCATAAGCAAAAAATCTAAGGAATTGAAGAAGAAGAAAAGTTGTTCCCCTTGGTTGCAAATCGAAACACAATGACGACGACAATCTCCAATCTTCCAACTGATCTTGTAAAGGAGGTTCTCTCTATGGTTCCATTGAAATCGTTGAGAGAAGTGCGTTTAACTTGCAAGAAGTGGAACGATTTATCCAAAACTCCGAGCTTCAGGAGGATGCACATTGGTAACGCATCATCTTCCGCAGCAAAGGAAGGTGAGTCTCAGATGGTCACATTAATGGGTTGTAATCTTTACTTAACGAGCATCGTTGTCGATGGAGATCCATCTTTCGAGCTTAAAGGCAAACTTAGTTGCCCTGACGAACAAGTTAAAATATCACGAGTTTATCACTGCGAGGGTTTATTGCTATGCATCTTGAAAGATGATCCTAGGTTTTTGGTTTGGAATCCGTATTTGAGGGAGAAAAGGTGGATCCAACCCAGATATTCTCATCACCTAAAGCGAGTCGACAGGTTTAATTACGCTCTAGGATACGAGGATAACAAGGACAAATCTTGTCGTCGCCGCTGCGTTAAATTCTTGAGGTTTATAGATTATCACTATTTAAAACCCGAAAACCAATTCTTTTGGTATGAGATGTACGACTTTGACACCGGTTTATGGACAACTCTTGATGTCACTCCACACTGGCAGATACTGTTTTATAGCAATGGCGTCTCTCTCAAAGGGAACACTTATTGGCCTGCTGCAGAAAGGAACTTAGACAAAGAAGTCGTTGCTGATAGCATAATCTGTTTTGATTTTACGAGTGGGAGGTTTGGGAAGCTTCTGCCTCTGCCCTTTAGTGCTGGCATTTATGAGTTTGTGACTTTATCCTCCGTTAGAGAAGAGAAGCTTGCGGTTTTACTTCACCACAACGAAGGAAATCTGAATGAGCTTGACATATGGATTACGACCAAGATTGAGGCCGGAGAGGTGTCTTGGAGCAAGTTCTTGAGAATTGAAACGGTAAGCTCCAAGACAGTGATTCGGTTTGTAACTGCGGGTTTCTTCATTGACGAGGAGAAGAAAATCGCCGTGGGCTTTGATGAAGAGTATCACGAAAGATTTAAGTTTAATATCGTTGGTGATGCTGGATACTTTAGACAATTGAATCTCCTCGGAGAACCTGGAGACCGAAACTCTAAGCCACATATGTGTGCTTATGTTCCAAGTTTCTTGCAAATTGAGCAACCTGCAGGAGGAGGCATGGGGAAACGACAAAGCGAGTTAGAAAAGCTTCGATATGATGAAAAAATGTCCGGACTTGCCGCAGCTGAAGCGAATCATAAGCAATACATCATGAGTTTTTTGGCACCCTGAAGTGAATCAATGAGCACTATGCAGGAGAGGATGCGAAAGGAGAAAACAATAATATGATTATTAGACTCGATGTACAGAGCATAATAATATATGTCTTTCATTTACTCATTTAAGTCATTTTTCTCTCTGAGAAATATTTATTGTTTTCTTCCCATCTTATGTAGTATGATGAAGGTTTGGTAAGGTGTTCAATTACAAAACAGAACAACAATTTTTCTAGGTAGTATATTTATTTTATCATATGTACACTAATAAGCTATGTTTGGAATAATAACGATCATGAGTTATATTGATGAAACAGCTTAAGTCCTCTAGCAGTCTGGCTCTTGCCTCTTGTGAATGTTAGATGAAACTTATATTCAAGTACACTTGTGTTGTTAAGTGATTAAGAACCATCGAGATACTAACAGTAAAATGTTAGATAATGTAGTTTACACAGTTACCCTTTCCTCTTCTGCTCTCAGATTTAAGCTTATCGTTAGTTATAATTTACCATATGATCCAATTATAACTTACGATAACGAGATCTCTCTCGACAACAACAATGTTCAGGAAAGAAGAATATTATATGATCGACATTAGACAATGGTTAGGCTGGTTTATTAAACTCGTCCATAATCCTCTTGACTCTGTTTTTTTTTTTTTTTTTTTTTTTTTTTTTTAAATTAAANTTTGAAAGCACTCTGCCTCTTTCCTTGTATAGAAGTTTTTTGTTTAATAAATTATCATATTACAACCACAATAAGTTATTTTTTACAATCATATAGAGAAAAATTGAGTAAAAACGTAAAAGTTTGTATGATAAGTACAAGGAAAAAAATATGTATTGAAATGATCATGATACATATTTAGTTAGTTACTGCAGAATATATCATTAATAATCTCAGTTACATGATAGATGCATATAAAATAAGAAACAAAATTTGAGCCAATAAACATCATTAAAAACGTGAAGAGATTGCTTATGACATGATAAATCGACATCTCTAACTCAAGTAAGTTAAAAGACCGTATTTAACATAAAAGAATAAGCCAAAAAAGTATGTCGTATAGAGAGAAATGTCTCCATTAGAATTCTTGTTTCAGGTGATTGTGAAGTTGTTTTGTTTAGTTCCTGTAGTATGTGTTGTTTTGGTGGCATGTGAAGGTTTTGTTTTGAGTGGGTATTATACTTCCTTTAGTGTTAACTGTTTGTCTTTTTTTTTTCATTTGATTTTATTGTTTCGGTAGTCTTGTATTTGTTGTGTTAGTTTTTGTGATTTTATGGAGTGTTTGTACCCTTTACAGATTTAATCAGGCACTCAATTTTCATGTTAATGTCTTCCTCAACATGCCGCTACACTACATTGGCTAAGAAACAAACTGAAAGATGACTCACTAACTGTATGTTTTCTAATCTTACCAGACACCCATCCTCTGTTTGGAATAGAAGCGGCTCTTTGCCTAGAATGCGGAGAAAAAGATACTGAGATCCCCAAAAGCGTTATTTGAGCATCACAAGCAAAGTAGTCAATCTTGAACATCGATACTCAATAGCATAAAAACACCTTGATGTCAAGCATAAATAGCTGACTGAAAACGTTGTTAGCGTGATCACAGCCGGCGTGTTAAAACAAAGGCTATTCTACCTTCTGGTGCGTACAAGAAGGTTTGCAATCAGTATAGTAGCAGTAGTTGACAATTTCAGCAAATTGATAATATACAAAAACTGATGTTCTATGTATGTCGGCTCATGGAGGGGAAAAGTCGTTGAGTAAAATTTTAAAAGCCCGACTAGATTCGAAAGCCCACTATTGGCCCATCTTCATATAGGTTGTCTTTACGGTCTTTTCCTTCAATATATATATACTTTCGATGCAAAAATCACTTTGAAGAAGAAAAAAAAGGTGTTTCCTAGTTGCAAATAGAAACACAAAGACAACGACAATCTCCAGTCTTCCAATTGATCTGGTAGAGGAGGTTATCTCTAGGGTTCCTTTGAAAGCAATGGGAGAAGTGCGTTTAACTTGCAAAAAGTGGAACGATTTATCAAAAACTCAGAGCTTTATGAAGAAGCATATTCGTAAAGCAGCGTCTTCTGCAGCAAAGGAAGGTGAGTCTCAGATGGTCACGATGATTGGTTACAATGTTTACTTAACGAGCATCGTTTTCGATGGAGATCCATCTTTCGAGCATAAAGGCAAACTACTTACTTTCCCAGACAAACAAGTCACAGTATCACAAGTCTATCACTGCGAGGGCTTATTGCTATGCATCTTGGAAGATGATCCTAGGTTTTTGGTTTGGAATCCGTATTTGAGAGAGAAAAGGTGGATCGAACCCAGATGTTATTATCTCCCAAACGGAGTCGACAGGTGGAGTTACGCTCTCGGATACGAGAATAAGAAATCTTGTCATAGCGTTAAACTCTTGAGGTTTGTAGATTATCACTTTCTTGGACCCGAAAAACAATTCTTTTGGTATGAGATGTACGATTTTGACACCGGTTTATGGACAAATCTTGATGTTAATCCACACTGGTATATATTTTTTCGTAACCGTGGCGTCTCTCTCAAAGGGAACACTTACTGGCCTGCTGTAAAAAGAATATATGGCCAATATGGCGTTGCTGATGGCATAATCTGTTTTGATTTTACGAGCGAGAGGTTTGGGCAGCTTTTGCCTCTACCCTTTACCGCTGAAGTTGGTGGCTTTGTGACTTTATCCTGCGTTAGAGAGGAGAAGCTTGCGGTTTTACATCATCGCAAGTTATCATATCCATATAACCATGAGCTTGAAATATGGATCACTAACAAGAGTAATGTCGAAGAGGTGTCTTGGAGCAAGTTCTTGAGAATGGAAACTGAATTTTGCATTCCGTTTCGATCTGACTTCTTTATTGACGAGGAGAAGAAAATCGCCATGGTTTTTGGTGAAGAGTATCACAAAAGATTTAAGTTTAATATCATTGGAGATGCTGGATACTTTAGACAATTTAATCTCCTCGAAGAACCTGCAAAACGGAAGTGTATGCCGCCACATGTGTGTGCTTATGTTCCAAGTTTATTGCAAATCGAGCAACCTGCAAGAGGAGGCAAGAGGAAACGACAAAGCGAGTTAGGAAAGCTTCGATGTGATGAAAACATGTCGACTTTCCGCAGTTGAACCGGAATATAATCGATACATCATACGACTTGCCGCACCTAGAGCGAATCGACGAGCAGTATGCAGATGGAGGCGAAAGAAGAAAAGTAGTAAACATAAATAATTAGACTCGATATACAGAGCATACTGTATGTCTTTATGTTCCAAGTTTATTGTTTTTGTCCCATCTTTACGTAATATGATGAAAAGTTTTGCTAAGATGTTTAATAACAATAATAATGATCATGACTAATGATGATGAAACAGCTTAATTTCTCTGCAGGCTCTTGCTTCTTGTGTATATTTGGTTTATTGTTTTTTTTCAGGTAGCAATATTCAAGTACGCTTTTGTTGTTTAGTGATTGAGAGCTATTTAGATGCTAATGTCCAGAGAGGGATGCTAATGTAATTTATACAGTTACCCCCCTTCCTCTCAATCTCAGGTTCATTATCAAGACCTCTGTAATCTAATCTGGACATGAAAAGAAGATCATCTTGCAGGAATGAATAGACAAGACGATAAGCCACGCTCAATATTACTTACACTCATAAAAACGGACATAAGAGGCTTATCGTCTTGTCTATATATTCCAGGTTTATTGCATCAGATTCATTAAAACTTTGAGTAAGTAGTGCGAGTTATTTACTTGCAATACCAAGAAAACACCTGAAAACTTGAGTTCAGCGAATGTAAGCATTAAAATATGCAATTAATCCTGTCTCGAAATATGAATTGGAAGTAGAACTGAACAAAGGTAAGTTCAATCCAAAACCATGAAAATAAGTGGTAAAGAAAGACATATATGAACAGTTGCATTGCATGATCAGAGATGATTCCAAAGTAGTAGATTGAAAAGCAGAACAAAGGAGTTTGTTGGCACACGTCTCAGACGACAACGTCGGTTTCATGCCTCCATGGCATGATGATAACTATGATGTTTCATGAAAGATGTCTGCGGAAAGGGAAGAATCAAACATAATTAAGCAGATAACAACGCAAGAGTATGATCAAGAAAGCCAATTTCTGAGAACAGTTAACACAAGCTAGCTAAGATCAACCCCCAGTGAGGACTAAAACATATGGGCTGTAGTTGCTCTGCCTTAGATTTAAAGACTTAGATAAAGATCCAACTCTCATATCCCTTTAAATGCCTTGTTAAGTACAAAGCTATGAGAAAAGCACATTAATTTAGCTAAGCAAATCAAGATAGCATAGAGCATGTGCATGATATATAAGCAGTCTAAAATCAACAAAGCCAAAGCCTAAATCAAAGTAAAGCTACAGATGATATCAAGAATGTTACCTCTTGCAAAGCTCTGAAAAGTAGCGAGATCCGTTGAATAGAATAAACCACATCAAGATTATCACCAAAGAATCTGAAATGAAAAAAAGGTTAAGGAAAAGGCAAGACCTCTGTTTTTTTTTTGTCTTTCTTGAAGGAGACGATTCTTCCATATTTAAAATTCATGCATTGTCACAAGAGTCAGCAGCTATAAAAGCTAAACAAACAAACAAAAATTCATGCACTGTAACTGAATAGAGTAAGATTGTCAACAAAAGGCCAAAATATTTCAAATAGATCACAAGAGAAAGGATACTGAGAAGGTAACGTTCCCACCAATCAAGCATGTAAAGCCCAAAGGTGACGTTGTAAAGGTAGATTTTTCGTTGAACCCAGTTCATATCTATAATCAAATTCTGCAACAACAAAGTCAGGAAACAAAACGAACAAACGTTATAAACGAAACGATAACCTTCGATCTATGATGTGTGACTTTCGCTTTGAAGCGTCAAAACGACGAGAGGAATCAAAAAAATTAAACCGCGAATTTCAAACTGGAAAAGTCTGGATGGATACGAATACCAATACAGTAGATACAGAAGACAGAGATACCTTAAAACGCCAAAGCTGTTGTGTACTTGTGTGTATGACTCGAGAGAGAGAGAGATTGATGAGTTGAATGGTTAAGCGTAGGACCACATTACATATTAGTATATTACCGGTTTAGTGGTTTGGTTTATATATAATAATACCGGTAACTGAAAGTAAACTGGTTTTATTAATCCCAGCTTCATCACGCCGAGGCCGAGTCTACCGGAGCCATAGGTTGCAATCTCTATTGTTTTTCAAGTTTTTTTATTGTTTTCAATTAAATTAAACTATCGTATTGAAAGATTCGTGCCCCTTTTTTTCGTTACTTTAAAAAGATCTTCTGTGATTCATTGAGTTAATCTTGTGGAACTTGAAACCCACCAAAAAAAAAAAAAGGGAAACGCGAAATGTAGAAAATAGCTGAAGATCCAAAACTATTAGCAATCATTTATCGTTGGCTTGTGATTCATATGTTCTGAATGATACTGATTGTAGAAACCTCGTGTGACCGTGTAACCTTCTGAGGCTTATGTATTGCCTGCACCAGAGACAGAAGAAAGTAAGAAGATATGAGAAGATGGACATTGGTATAGCTAAGCTTGGGGAACAAGCCAACAAAATGTTAAAAAGTTTCACATTACATTACTACTCAGTAGCAAGTCATGTGGCTGGAGCATGTGAATCACGTCTCCCATTTTAGGTCTCTGTTCTATTTCGGGGTCGACACAGCGCAATGCAATCAACACAATCCGTTTGAGTTCCTTTATTGTTGGAAATTCGGGAAGGCTAGGATCAAGAACATCTACTATCATGTGATTTGCCACCATCTCTTTAACCCAGTCTACCAGATAAACCTGCCAAGAACAACATTGTTCGTGGTAAGATTTAGGTCCAGTGCATATAACGATGGTTTTGTACTGGAATGTGTTATGAAGTATGAATTCTTACATGTGGTGAGCTTTCGTCTACAGAGACTCTTCCGGAGACAAGCTCCATTATCAAAGTGCCGAAGCAGTGAACGTCGATTTTCTCATCCAGATTACCAGGTGAAGGAATAAAAGTTGAGTTCATTGGAATATCATCACTGTGACTTGGGATAGATAGTATTATCTTAGGGTTCCACTGATAATCAAGAAGAATCTTGCTCGGTCTTATGTATTGATGAGTAATCCTTGGTTCTATGTCTTCATGAAAGTACGCGAGTCTGGAAATACAAAACATTAATGAAACCACAATGTTCTCTCGCAATCATGCATGACACAAATCAAACAAAAGAAATAGTTAGAATTGCAATTAAAGAGAAGAGAGCGATCAAACCCTTTTGCTACTCCTTGAATGATCTTCATCCTTTTTCTCCAGGTCAGAGGTAGGTTTCTCCTTGAGGATCCATGAATCCATTCGTGAAAATCGCCTTTCTCTGCATACTCGTACACAAGAACCCTAAAATACATACAGACTTGTGAGTCTATATTCCAAGGCAAGTCACACAGCAGAGTAAAGATATATATATACCTCTCGTCTCCTTCTATGCAGTATCCGAGGAGTCTCACAACATTCTTGTGTCTAACGTTTGCGATCATCTCAGCTCTTGTTATGAAATATTTATCTTCATACCTCCTGGTTTTACTTTTGTCTCAGATCAAAATATAAAGATTCTAAGATAAACGAGGAGATAAAGCAAAAGAGTAAAAATGTAAAAACCTTTGATGGATGGGGAAGAACCGTTTGACAGCAACAGTGACTGTACCCATCAAGATTCCACGATACACCATTGAAGAATCTCCTTTAGCAATCAGATTCTCGTCTGCAAAACCATCTGTAACAGTCTGGATCTCCATGAAAGTAAACACGGTGAAGCTTCCAAAGCCGGCGGTGGAGGAGAAGCTGCTGGTGTAGTAGGGAAGATGAGCAGAGGACCAACCAACCTGAGAGGTTCTCTGGCTCTCTACATCCTCGACGCAACGGTTGTACGGATTATGTCTTCTATCATTATTAAAGGGAATGTGTGACAAAGGCAGACAAAGCTTTGATCTTAATCTGAATGGCTCTTGTCTACATCTTCTCCTGTGATAAATAAGACAGAGGAAGACAAAAATGATGAAACCGAGGAGGAAAGCTATGGAGGCGGAAGCTGTGATGAGGATCCAGAGCTTGATGCCAAAGAAAGAAGTGTGTTGAGAGAGTTTGTGTTCGATCAAGGCTGATCCTTGTGATGATATGATTCTGTTCATCACTCTCAGTGTTTGTAGTGATAAAGATGCTGAATCAGTGAGAGTTTGGAACAGTAAGATCTCGAGCCAGTTCTGCATTCTCATTTGAGTAATATCCAAAGTAAAATCAGTATGTGTTTTTATGTGTTGTTTTTTTTTTTTTTTTTTTTAATTTTAAATGCGTTTTGGAAAGGNGGATGTAGCAAAAGAGGTTATGAAGTTTGTTTGACTGTGTCTGTAACAAACATCATAGGGGGCTTATGGATTAGATTTGATGAATTCTAGGTGAATTTTGAGGATATTTTGGTGGTTTTGGTGAGACTTGAAATATAAAATATAAATAAAAACTTATTGCTGATTTCATTAAATTTTTAAAAATTTTCGAGAGTATTTTTAATGACTAATAGTGATAAATTAAATAAAATGATTAAAATCTGAAAAAATGTATTTGGTTTATATCTCTTTTTCAAATAAATCTAAATTTGGATAGAGTCGGTCCAAAATAATCTCTTTTCATCATTTGTTATGTTGTTGCTAACCAATTTGTGCCCCACTGGCTCTTCTATTCATTTGCTCCTCATTCCGTACCTTATTGCAGTTGATTATTTATGATTTTATTTTTTTCCATATTTCTTTAGTACTTTTTAACACCGAAAGTTGTATCTTTGGTTGTCTTGTCCACTAAAATTCCACCGAGCAAATGTACATGGTTAATGTAATTAACGCTTAAGGTTTTTTTTGTTCTATTTCTTTTTTTCTGCTTTTTCTAAAGTTACGATTTCTGATTTGTATGGATAATGCAAAAATATTACCAATAATTTTGAGCAAAGTACCTGATCGCAATTAAAGACACAAACTTCAATAATAAGGGTCTAAACATTTCAAAAATATAGCTATAATTTACCTACAGCCTATGCAGGCTACAATGAGAAAGTAATGTGGATCTGAATGAATAATGTACAGTGAAAATATGAAATAATAAACCAAAGTTTGTGTGAGATTAGTCAAAAGTAAGTCTTATAAGTTTGTATCATATTTGGGTCCTACTTCGACATAAAGTCAAATCAATCAGACTGCTATATTTTTCCAAAAGTAACGGAACAAAGAGTATTCTATTATCGTTTATCAGCTACCTTTCTTTATTTCAAATGATGTACTGAAATAAAATTTGTTGCTGCAAGTCGCCATATTTTATAAATACTGAAAATCGCTTCACCAAGCATAAAACTAAGTTCTTAATCTGAAAAATCAAACTGCATTGGAGAGTTCATTATAGTGTATATATTTTACATTATATGACTAATTCAAGTTAGACGTATAGCCATGAAGAATTGATAACGAACTTTCGAGGAGCATTTATGTAGCACTCGAGGAGCACATAATTGTGGGGTTACTGGCAAAGAGAAATGAGTTACTTTCTACAAAATTCACACCCACGTAAGAAAATAAATCAATGCCAACCTTTTTGCAATCACCTTGGACTTGATCCGCGATTTTAATTTTTGATCAGGTGCGAATGGTTAGACGTGTAATATTCTCGGATGGAAATTGTTTGATCAATCTTGTATCAAAACCCGAATCATAGATGATATGTTTTATAGTTACTAAATTATGTGGTTATGTAAATACCAATGGTATAAAAACTCGTGTCTTTTCACTGTTGTTGTGTTTTAATATTTTCGGGTATAGGCCACACACTTTTTCAAATTTCTCATTTTTTCTTATTCAAAAAAGTGAGTTTGCCAAATGAAAAGAAAAAACATAAGAGAAACTAGGTAAATGATAACAATGAGACAAATTTTCTCAATTAGTGGAAAATAAAACTTAATTTTTTGTTATAATATGTTATTTTTCAGATAAACATCTAATTTATCACATAACATAAGTTCATAACAAAAGCAAATTTTAAATATAAAAATTTCTACGTATGAGTTTAAAAAATTTTATACTCGATTTATGATTCGATTCGTATAAAATGCACTTTCCACATATTAGAATTAGCCAAATTTATCAGATATCATATAGTGTCATAAATAAAATTGTCTATCGTAGTCACCCCGTAGTTTGAATGTTTTTTTTTTTATCAACTGCAGTTTGAATGTTATTGAAAGCGATTCATCACACACACACACATATATATATATATATATATATATGACACAAATATAATCGTTTATGTGTAGCAAAGAGATTTGAAACATATATATATATATATATATATATCAATTCTCAATCATAATTAATAAGAAAACTTGATAATTTAACTTTCAAGATTTCTATAAATGATACTTTAATAATTTAGCCTTTTTTTGTTCAAGTGATAATTTAGTAGTCTTTATATTTTGTTTTGTTTGCGCTAGAATCTTCAGTTATGTACCGTTTGTAGTTTGTGATGTATGGCCCAGTACTCAAATTGTTTATGCTATTTTTAGCGGCAAATAATTTATGCTTATGTAGAGGTTCAAGAAAGAAAGAAAACTAATGGAAAAGTCCTTATTGTGATTGAAAAAAGTAAAAAAGAAAGAACCAGGGAATATAAGAATCAAAAGTGTGTGAGAAAAACCATCATTACAAGCATCACTCACTAGAAGCAGCCCACATTACATTTTACATTGCCCACAAAACCTAAATCCCAAACAAATCATTACTCTTCTCTTTCTCTCTATCTCTCTCTCTCTCTCCCTCCCTCTCTCTTCCGAACTTCTCCCGCAATCAACTCCATAAACTCAAGTTCCAAACACAGCTTCTCTCTCTCTCTATATATATAGATGCATAGTTGATAAGCTTACTTGGAGACACAAGACAGGAAGATTTAGGAGCTTTAAGAGAGAAGAAGAGTTTGGGTCGTGTTTCTTGGAATGGGAAAAGGCTTCAGATTAGTAACCAGTCTCCTTCTTCTCTCCTTCCTCTTCTCAGGTTACTTTTCTGAACCCATCACTGAAAGACGAAGAAGCTTTTCCTACTTTTTATTAATTAATAATATTTTGGTTAAAGTAGAGAGTTTTTTTCTTTTTGATAGTAAATTTTGGTTGTTGCAAATATTTCATTTAGAAATTGTTCCACAGTCTTGGTTGGTTGGTTTTCTTTATCTCCAGAAGGTAACACATGATCTTGGTCTAATCCACGTTGATTTTAATAGTGTATATATGAATATATGTAAGTGATATATATAACCCCATAATTTCAATTAAAGGGTAACCCATTTTTTATAATAATTCTTTGTTGCTAGAGATAGCGTTTATAGCTTGAAATTTCTTATTTTAAAGATGCGGAAAGTTAATCTATGTCTTAGGACTTTTTGCAGAAAATCTATAATCTATTGTCTTAGGACTTTATTTTTATTTTGCGAGGTTTTTTAATACTCCAAGTATAAGAATCTACCTATCCAGAGTATTGGCAATCCTTCTTTCTTGTGTTCATCTCTGGATAGGTAGATTCTTATTAACTTAAGGTGAATTCTTATCTAATTTCAAAAAAAAAGAAAAGATGAATTTAATATTTTTTCGCATGTGAATTGGAATGGAGTCCAAACTTGCAATTATTCTAGTCGTTACTTTTTCTTGTTCAGTTCAAAGATTCTCTATTGTCTTTTTGTTTATTGTTTCTAAGGCTTGTCTTCGTGTTTTACCTTTTTAAAATCTTACTTACAGAGGAACTTTATCTTAGACATGAAATAAATAATTAATTATGTTCTAACTTTACCAACCAAATATTATTAGACATCATTATTAGTGTTTCTCACATCTTAATTCACTAACAAAAACATTATCCATGTGATTTTACAGGTACAAAAGCTAGTACTGAACCAATAGAAGAAGAAAAAGACATAACCACACCATTAGCCACAAATCCAACCACCACCGCAACAACAATTGTCCCTAATTCTGATTCTGACGCTTCTGCCGTTGCAACAACGCCATTGACGATTCCATCGCCACCACGCGTTGCATCCCACCCAGGTGAAAGCTGGTGCGTTGCGAGAGAAAACGCTGCAAAAATGGCGTTACAAGCGGCTTTGGACTACGCATGCGGGATCGGTGGAGCAGACTGCTCAGAGATCCAAGAAGGAGGAAAGTGTTATAACCCAAACTCGTTAAGTGCACATGCCTCTTTTGCATTTAACAGTTATTACCAGAAGAATCCAATTCCTAGTAGTTGCAACTTTGGTGGGGTTGCTGTCACTATCAGTGGTGACCCAAGTAAGTCATTTCTATCTAGTTAAGCTTTTAATTCAAAAGAATATGTGGTTTTTCTAACCAATTAGTTTTATACATTAAAATCTGTATAGTTTTGTCGGACTGGGAACAAATCAGGTTAATAAGTCATTTTCTTATGTTATAAAGGGTCATTTTCTTACCATTGTATTCAAAATCGTGACTATGACACCTTCTCTATTTTTGTGTGATCAACTTGGTCATGGGTTGAAATACTGACAGAGTTGTTAGGAGAACAAAAGTTTGTATGCACTAGTTGACTGTATATGTTGTTTTATAAGAACTAGTATAATGGTAAATTAACTGATTAATTAAGTGGCAAAGTAAAACTGTACTCGAGAAAACCCCATCTAAATAAAATGGTTTTTTTTCTCTGTTGACAGGTGTAGGATCATGCCACTTCCCGTCTACAAGGTAAAAAATCATGTTATAAATTTAATAAATAAATCCAAATATAAGAGTTTATGAGATGGTGACGAGGTTTGAATGTGATAATTGCAGCACGAGTGAGTCGATATTGAACGTAACAAGTGAAGATGGATTAGGGCTTTTTGGGAGAATACCATCACACCCGACTCCCAAACCCGAAGCTTCAAGCTCCTCTTGTACAACATTCTCATTTCTCTACTTCTATACTCGCTTTTTGCTTTTGTTTTTATATCCCTTTGTTGTGGCACTAATTTAGTCATGTTATATATATATATAAACTTAAGGCTAATTAATAAAGTCTAATAGTTTCTCAGTTCAGTTCCAAACCTAACCGTTGATTATTATACAGACTATATAAAGTTTGAATCAGCCACCCCAAATGAGCATCGTATTCGAATCGCTTCTCGTCATAATCAACTAATTCATTTGATTAATGATCATTTTTACTCTTTCTGTCACTTCTGTATTCGAATTTAAACCCGTAGTATTTATTATCATAACCATCTACATCTTTAATCATTTACACGCATTGGTCACCAGTCACCATATACTATCTTGAATCGTATTTACGGAATCATTATGAACCAAATTACTTCATTTCTTTCCCGGAATCCAAATTGCCAGCCAGGTCATGCAATTTCTGCTTCTCTGTTCCCTGAGTCATTGTTTCAGTGCTATATCGGTTCACTTTCCTTACTCAGTGGGCTACATCAAATATGGGTTTATATTACCTTTCTTGTTAATAGGTTCTTATATGGGCCTTTCCATTACTGGAGTGGGCATTTATGCAAATCTTTTGTTCAATATATATGTGCTTATAATATAACGGTAATAAAAATTGTATAGAGCTTCATTTATTACTTTTAAATTATAATATATAAATAGTTTAATCAATAATTCTCTTTAAAAAAAAATATTTTAGTGACCCAAAGAAAATTTGAAATAATGTATTTTACGATTTTAAAGGTTCTTTTGTCAAAGAAAGTTCTTTTCCTTTATGTATTTTTTTTTTGTCAACAAAAATAAAACAAAACCTAAGATAAATGAGAAAACCAAACTGGAAAAACTGAATCGATATAGGTCATCGCTGTAGGATGGAGTCTTGCACCTCGTGCTAAACTATCCGCCTTTTGATTTTGCGTGCATGGAACAAGTTCCAGTTTGAACGTCTCGTAGCATTGTTTCCAATCTTCAAACGCTTCTAGATATTGAGAGAAAGCTGGCCAGTCCTTCGGGTTAGAAATCATCTTCACCACTTCCGAACTATCTGTCGCAAAAGTGACATGATGGTGGAAATTCACTACACATTCCATTGCCCAAAGTAAAGCCTCCAATTCCGTATGTAAGGGGGAAAAACTGGAGTCTAGATTACGTGAGCCAAATAGACTTTCCATTATACCTTCCTTACTGCATACCCATCCATTTCCTGAAAAAAACTCTGGGTCCTTCCATGCCCCATCCACATGACACCACCACCCGACTTTGTTTACGGCTACTTTTGGGGGAATTACGTCCCGTACATGAGTTTTTTCTTCTACCATTTGGGCTTCCAACCATGACCTACCTTCTGCTTCTGCTATTCTTAAAATATCATGTGGTGACCAAACTTTATTGTTATAAATTTTATCATTCCGACTCTTCCATATATACCATAAAATCCAAGGATAATAACTATCTGGACCACCTCTTGGAATCCTCCAGAAGAGAAAATCTAAATTTGCAAAAATAGACGCCATAAGGAAATTATTTGGGTTTGACGGTACCATAGATAGAGCCCAAGTTTGAATTGCTGGGGGACATTCAAAAAACACATGGTTTACCGATTCCTCTTCTGCCCCACATTGTGGACACTGCACTTCACACTTAATTCCACGACACTTTAAATGTATATATATATATTTTTTATGGATCTTGCATTAGAGTTTTATTTTTTCTTGTTTATCAGTTTATGGAGGAGTTTCAGAAATGCCTTAGAATCAGTCACTCGTCACAAGAGAAATTTCCTTTTTTGGGGTTTATTGGTTCTTACACAAGTTCTCGGAACAATCAAGAGGATATCAAAAGAAAAGCAAAAGAAAAAAAAAGATGAAGAAGAAGAAGAAGAAAAGATAAACACAATATCAAATCAAAATAAAAAAAGGAAGCAAACAAATAATCAAAAGTTGTTTTCGGATGGGTTCTTTTTTCTAGTGCTCTGTTCTTCCTTCATGGTGAAATTCGTTAGTTATTCTTTTCTTGACCTTTTATTTTGTGGTAGATGTCTTGACAAGATCAAGAACTCCACAACAGTTCTTCCACCATGGCGTCGTCTCAGCCCCACGCTCACCAGTTAACAAAGGCTGCAAGCCACAAATTAAATTTGTCAAAACATATATAATGAGATTACAATCTTCTGGTAAGACGCAGTTTGAGTATTTTCGTTCTGCGAATGGAGAGAGTTTTGCTTTAAATTAATATGTGACCTGATTGTCTGTGGATATGGGAAGGTCTCTGGTTGCCGCGGTGGTGCTGCTCGATGCGCCACTAACAGCTTTGGTAGCAGCGTCAACGATCTTGGACGAAACTTGAGTCCTCTTCTCTTCAAAAACATGAAGTAAAGATTTGGCTCCTTCTATACCTTTTGACAGAGCATTGTCCACTACATCTCTTGCCTAACCACACAATTATATCAGCTTTTTGTGACAAACATACATGTAAAAAGGGTGTAAGAGTGACCAAGAACCGACCTGTGTTGACACGTTAGACACTTTCTCTGGTGCAGCTGCGGCCTCGGTCTTGATCGTTTCAGTGGTGGCTGCAACGGTTTTCCCAGCATCGGTTACAGAGGTTGTGACGGTTTCAGTGGAGGCTGCGACGGTTTTCTGAGCATCAGTTAGAGAGGCACCGATGGTTTCAGCGGTGGTTGTAACGGATTCCTTGGCTTCGTTAAGAGCAGAAGTTGCCTTCTCCAAGAAAGATGCCATTTTTTATCTGCCGATGTTGGAATATTTTTTTGTCAAGAGAGAGATAGAGATTTATATAATAAGTAAGAAGAAGATTGAGAGGAATTTAAGAATTTTGGAATGTGAAACGAAGTGAGCTGTTAAAGAGGGCTGTTTCAACGCCTCCAGCGAAACAACTAATGAGAATCTCCAAACGTGACTTCCTTTATGAATTCTTGATTTTGTTTGACAACAAATTTATAAGCTTCATTATTATAATTTTATAATTATATATGTGTCAACAATAGTCATGAGTATAATAAGGTATATTTGAGGAAATAATTGGGTTGCATTATCTATTCAAATGGGTTGATGATTGAAGTATGAACTTGTCCTACATTCAATTGTATTGCCAGCTTCTTAATTCACATTACCAACTAGAAGACAGCTCCCTTTAATGCCCCACTCTTTTCTTTTCCTTTTTTTACGTATAAAACGTTTGAATAATTCGCAGGAAAGTTTGAAGGTATGGTCACTACTGTTGTTCTTATAACAGTGCGAACACGGTTGATACACACACCATTACTTGTGATTAGCGTGGTGCAGTTTAATATATTGAGTAGTAAATCACAAACTGTTTTTCTTTATAAAAAAGGATTACCCTAGGGTTGTTGAAAACTAACCAATTAAAACGAAAGTGGAGTAAAAATAATTATTATCAATTCGTCTAAAAGTGGAAGAATCATCCCACTTGAAATTAAAATGACGAATGGGGAAAACATTTATACTCTTTTACTATAAGAAGAATAACCTTTTTTTTTTTCAGACTTTATGGGAATGAGATTTCGCATTCGATCGTGGGACCTTAATATTTGAAAACTACTATTGGTGAAAATAACTGATTCCAACATATCTAAATCCAACTACTCTTTTGAATTTTATGCGACCTTAATATTTATTTCATCATACCAACTTTTGTTTTATAAAGTACAAACATTTTTCCTTTTTAATTATTATGCTTAAAAGAGGTACGAAACTTTATTGGGAGAGAGTTATGAAAACAGTCTTTTCTTCGCAAAACAAATCAATGATTCGTTCTTTTTATTGAATTTTTAATTGAATCACATTTTTCTTTCTAGTATATTTAAAACCTCATCACAGGCTTTTTTCACTGGGCCACTGGCATAGGCCCATATATGATAGTTCGACCCATTCAACACAGTACACTCTATGGGCAAGGTGGGTGCAGCCCATTATACATTCGTCACCACAACTAATGAGAATTCCAACTTTACCCCTTCATTTTCGCTCGTTTTCTCCGTCGGCGGCTAAAACCCGAACGTCAGTTACTCCGACCGCCGTTTGCTAAACTCTCGAAAGCCAATCTCTTTGTCTCTCGCAGTCGCTAATCTTTCGAAACTGTGGCGTCGAGGACAATGAATCAACTCCAAAGGATTCTCTCTGCTCGTCGATTCTCTCCTTCAATCATACCTCCGTCGTGTTTTCTTCACCGACGGCTGTTCTCAACCTCAGAAACTGATGCTTCGTCGGCGTCATTGCCCTCTTCGCATCATAAGGTCGAAACCCACGAAGACAGAGCTTCCAATAAAAGCCGAAGCACACCGTCGAACACATCTTCTTTAAAGGAACATGAACTTGCCAAATTCTCTGCCATTGCTGATACATGGTTCGTCTCTCGCTTTATTAGTAGTTACATTTCTCTAATGCATGATGTAGTCTTGTAACTTGAAGGACAAGGAATTAAACGATCAAAAGTTTTGATTTTTATGAACATTTGTAAAAAAAAAAGGTTAGATTTTTTTTCTGTTGAATCGAGGTTTTCGGACAATTGGGATGTGTTTAGTTAGATGTTTTCTTTGTGTAAGCGGTTGGTTACACTATGTAAATTCGAGGTTACGACTTTGAAGATGTGATCATTTTACTTGCTTCACTCAATGAATGTCTTCGTGGATTCTTAAAGAAAAGGTCTCTTGACTCTTGAGGACTCCACGTGATTTCTTTGCTCTGCCTTATTGTGTGAAGGTGGCATTCTGAAGGGCCTTTTAAACCGTTGCATCTAATGAATCCAACTCGGTTGGCTTTCATCCGCTCCACCTTATGCAGGCATTTCAGGTGTATTTCTTGTGGATTATGTGTTTTCTTCTCTCTTTTTTTGTCCTTCTCTGTTGGCTTAACTCTGTTCTTCTCAGTAAGGATCCGAGTTCTGCTAGGCCTTTTGAAGGACTGAGACTTATTGATGTAGGTTGCGGAGGTGGACTACTTTCTGAGGTATTCTTTTTCATTAGTTCCAGGCATACTTTCGTTGGAATATTCTTCCCTTAATTAGACCATTCTAAGTTGAGCGTATGTTGATACACTTAGGAATGACATTGTTGTTAGATTTAAAGAAGATTTAGTGACCAGTGTCTTTTTGTTTTTGTTTGAAGCCTCTAGCACGGATGGGAGCAACTGTCACAGGAATTGATGCCGTTGATAAGAATGTCAAAATTGCTCGTCTTCACGCTGTAAGGTCTCTTCCTTAATTGTATCATTGTATTATCATTATACAGATAACTTGCGCGCCATCAGTGTCCTCCATATGTAGTTTTCTTGAATACCTATATATTTGAACTCTACACTTCAGTGCTTTCAAGGTGCAGTTCTTCTCTGTCTTGAATTTTATTCTTTGTTGTATGTCAATAAAATGTCTCTGCAGGATATGGATCCAATGACTTCAACAATTGAGTACCATTGTACTACAGCAGGTATTTTTATCTTATTATCGTAGATGATGAACAATTTAAGTTTCATGGAATCTTCTCTAAACAATATTCTCTCGCGCAGAAAAGCTAGTGGATGAGGGGAGGACGTTTGATGCTGTTCTTGCCTTAGAGGTTTGTCAAACTTCCCAGATATTTTATACTAGTTCCACTTAGTCCTTCCAATTTCATCTTCGTGGGCAATTTTCTGATTTTTACCAATGAAGGTCATCGAGCATGTAGCGAACCCTGCAGAATTCTGCAAGTCGTTGTCAGCACTGACCATCCCCAACGGAGCCACAATACTTTCTACAATTAACCGTTCCATGCGAGCATATGCATCAGCCATTGTTGCAGCAGAGTACATTCTACAATGGGTAATCTTCAGTTTCACACCTCGTTAATCTCTTGTTAACACCATTTCGACATGTGTTGTTGGTTTCATAGTTGGTCTTTGTATAATAAATCACCTGCAGCTTCCTAAAGGCACACACCAGTGGTCAAGTTTTCTAACTCCTGAAGAACTTACTATGATATTACAACGTGCTTCAGTCGATGTAAGCCAATTCCCTTCCCCCTTCAATAACGCCGATGTCAATCTCGAAAAATTTATCTTAAGCCGACTGAAACGATACAAAAGTACTACCGTTTCTCGATGTGGACAAGAAGGATTGTTCATCTGTTTATCTCATAGGGGATTGCTTCCTTAAGTACCTTGTGGTAGGAATGTTAAAATATGTTACTATGGTTTGCAGGTGAAGGAGATGGCTGGATTTGTGTACAACCCGATAACAGGAAGATGGTTATTGTCAGACGACATAAGCGTCAACTTCATCGCTTATGGGACGAAAAAGAATGATCTTGGAGATATATAATCGATTGTTTCTCAAGCTGTCTATCTCTCTGCATATCTGCTTCTGGAAGTTGCTTAGGAAAGGACAGTAGTTAAATTCGCAATAAGTGAGAATGATCGGAGTATACAACTTTAAACTTTAGTTGTTCTCCTTGATTAATACTTATACCATCCGAATGTTATGAACAAAGCTCTCAACTCTACTCAACTAAGAACAATGAGACACTTTATTCAAAACGTGCAAAAGAAATCATCAAATTCCAATTACAACTCGCTATTGATTACCCCAGATAATCAAAGCTCGACAATCACTATTGATGAATACCCTAAATTCAACAATCAAGTTTCTTTACAAAATAATCGATAAAACCAAATAAAAGAGCTCAACAGCTTTTTTTTTTTATACTCTCTCACTTGAAGGGTAAAGCCTCTGTCTCAAGTCGAGAGTTCATTAATCAATAGTCAACCCTCCTTGTTGACTACTTCTTTCTCACGTACGCCCTTCGCGGTATAACACCGAGACAAGAAGATCACTTTTGTTGATATTTACCACTCATTTTGGTGGAAAATATGGTATCGTTCAGAGGATACAAGCTACACTTTTTTCTTATCAAGAATTTGAAGAAAATGATGTTTTGGTTTAGTGGTGTAATATAACAGAAAATGTATTACAAGATGCTATAACTAAAATGAATCAATCATGAAGCATTCAAGATATTACAAGGATCCAGAGGCAAAGGACATAATAGCTCAAAACTTATTAATGCCCTTACACAAAGCAAGAAAAATAAGACCTTTATTATTGTAGTTTACAAAGTAAAACAAATACGAAATTTGGAGAGGAAAGGGTTACAAAAGACTGGGAAAAAAAATCTGATATACAAATTAAGTAAACCTTACTTGTGATCCAGATTTGTTTTATTTCTGTGTTTATTAAAACTGATGGCCAAGTTCCTCTTGCATGTTCTCTAGATCCCATATGGCTATTTTGCCATCCAATCCTAGAAATAACAAACCAGTATATAAGCAAATGAATCGGCTGATTCCATGAAGGAATATAAGACTTTAAATTAGCGACTGACCTGAAGTGCTGAATCGCATTACTTTAGGACTCCCAGCTTTGCTAAGAGGTAAAATGGAACTGCAAGTTTCAGGTAATTTACAGGTCAGGCTCTAGCAGACAATGGAGTAAAAGAGTCAAAGCAACATTGCCTTACGGGTGATTTTGTAAAAGCAAAGTTAGCTTAAGACAAGACAGTATTTTTACTTTATGCAGTTATCATGAACGCCTCCACGTGATTTAGAGGATTCAGAAGCTTCGTTGGCTGTTGTAGCCTTGGACTGACCGTAAAATTTCGTAAATGCTTCGGAAAACTGAAAACATAACACGATGTATAAGCTAAAGTTTCACTCATATTATATACTATAAGGCTAAAGCCAGGCATATTTGAACAATATATAAGAAAGAAAGAAAATCTGGTATGTACCTGCGAACTATAACTGGCACCTGAGGATGCCGCTTTCTTCTCTCCGATGTATCTGATGAAGCTCCTACAGACCAAAAAAAAAAGCTTATAAGAACGCAAATATCGCTGTGCGGATCATTTCAGAAAGTAATTATCTGGCCTGTGATCTAAGCACTATAAGAGGATGGAAAGATTCAATTGTATGCAAATAGCTAAGAAGAGGAGAAAATGAAGAAGATTTTTCTGAGAGTTACACACCATATTCCAGTATCATCTGCAGCAAATACCATCGGGTTGCTGTCATAACCAACGCCTATCACCATTTTCTCAGAAATAAAGAGTACCTGAAACAGAAAGTTCCCGATAATATATCAATTCAGGACATAACACGCGGAGAAGACCAGGTTTTCAAAAAAAAAACAAGGGTGGATGCTGACCCACATCACGAAGAGGCAAATCTCGAAATGCAACGCTTTGGGCTAAAGGAGAAGGACCAACGTCATCAACAAAGTAAATCATGGAACTATGACCTATACAAGATTACAAATACGTAGGAAGTGAGACAGCGGGCTGTAAAAATTATGTAACCAAGTTGAAATTCCATTGTATAATATTAGTAGATCGCAAGGGAGAAACATCTCAAGTGTTAAGGATATTCTGACCTACATAAGCTAAGGTGTTTCCACTTGGAGACCATTTCACACCAAAAGCCCACGAATATGAAAGATCAAGCTGAAGAATTTGCTGTTTCAACAAAGACAGCCGAAAAAAGCTCCCTAGTATTAGATGAGAGGGTGGAAAGAACATATATGTGGCATCAGCATTGGTGTATTACTAAAACAAGGAAGCCTGCCAGAGAAAACAAACCTCCCCAAATTTAGATTCCGCCGGTGAGCCTGCTTTTGGATCCCTGTATCATCCGAGTCAGTGAAGACAAAGAAGAAACTGGCCCATATCTGCAAAAATGGTTTTAAAGTAGATGTTCAAGTAATGAGCTTACTTTGTGTCAACTCCTTTGATGAATGTTGAAAACACCCGACATTTTCCATCTGTTGATGTCGTTGCCAGAAGAATCTAATGCAAAACAGACAATCAGAGAGCACAACATCGGGAAAGTATACTAATAACCATTAAACTAGAAGATTAGCTAGTTTGTGGAGACTGATATTCTATTTTAAGGATCATGTACTATTCTACTCTATCCAGTGGCCAACTTCTAGAATATTTCGGAAGATAAAACATCTATAGAAAGACTGATTATTATCTTAGTTACTGAAGTATACGAGGTTATGTTGATTGCACGCACATTATTAGGATGCCAAGCAACATTTGTGACTGATGATTCATGCCGTTTCCGGATAAGTTTACTGACCCACCTGATAACAGTAAAACCAAACAATGTCAGCTTACTAAAATACCGAAACTTTACACGATATTCATAATATACTTTAGGAGATTTGCACACATTCCAGAGATTTGTAAAACCTCTACATTACATAATTATGTATGTCCAGATAATATAAATTAACATGCCAGTATATAACACAGTATCCACTAAAAAGAAAGTAGATAAAACAAGTTACACAACAGAATACTATTTAGTAGACCATCAACATCAATCGTAACATGAAAGCGAGGCAACAGCCAAAGAAAAACCCATGATTAAATAATGAGACTATAAGAGAAGAAGAAGAAGAAGTTACCAGTTATTCTCTTGCTCATAATAGCATATACAAACAGTTTTAGCACCACTTCCAACAGCAAATTTGTTCTCTAAGAATATTGAACAAAAAGATGGGAAAGTAGATTAGAAGTTGCAGATATTGTAGGATAAATACATTACAAATTAACTAGAAAATGAATATAAATAACTCGTGACTTTTAGATCTAATATGTTTACCTTTTGGACTCCATTGGACACAAAGTGCAGCGCGATTTAGTCTAAGAATAACAAGAGTTGGAACCCATTCTCCTCCTTCCAGGCTCCACACGTACCTTCAGGAATCCCAAATTCAGTTTGACGAACAATGAGAATACTGAACTAAAAATAAAAGGTTTCCAGTTTCTCATTGCATGAGTCAAAGTACAAGGTTCCCCAGATGGACAATTTCCTCTAAGCATATAATAGATGGCAACTTACGAGTTCCTGTCATGGGAAACAGTGACGATTTTGTTGGACTTCGAGCTCCAATCTATTCCAGAAACAATTTGGTCATGCTGCAACAATTCAAACAAAACTCATGTAAGTTGTTGTAAGGGAGATTTCAAGATATATATAGAACACTTTTCAATAAAAAAAAGTGTTCAGTCTATTAAGTGTAGAATCCCGAAGAGGAGAAAGGAAAAGAGTGCATGCTCTTTAGGTTCAGGAGGAGACAGAAAGCTTCACCTTTTCGAGGACATGCAACCTCTCCCACTGATCTTGTGACGATTTATAGATATGAACTTCATTATTGTTAGGACAAAGTGCAACCACTACAAGAAAAAGGAAACAAATATCACACACATAACAGAATATATATGCTTTGAAAAAAAGACGTTAAACCATATGTAACTGAGACACTGAGTTTATCTACAATGCTTGATACCAACTGTCCCTAACCCAACCATATCATCTCTCTTAAATCCTTAACTGCTCTCTTCCTGAGTAGAACATAAACTACTACAAACATATATAAAGACATTAACTAATTCAAACAACCTCGTGATTCCTTCTTTAAGCAACAGATACGGACACCGACAAACAAACACATGGGGGAACAAGAATATACCAGAAAGATATCAAATTTTCACGGATTTACAAGCAATATAGTTCAGTTCCCTCATCTATCTTTCTTAACTACAGATCCTCATATCATTCCAAAGCTAAAGTGTCATACTTTTGTAAAGAAAAGAATGATCTGCGTCACCAGCTTCTGTTACCCATTACTCCATTCTCATCTCCCCCAAAGACCAATCGGTAAAAGAAACGATTTTTAAACAAAAGCGAAGAAGGAAGAGAAACAATGAGCTACAAAAAAACTTACTGGAGTGATCAGGACTCCAAGCATGGCAAGTGATTGACTCAGCGAAACGGTGAACATCCACCACAGCCATGATCCTTGACTCCACTTTGTCTCGCGGAGAGAAACTGTAAATCTAACCTTGAAGACACTCTCTAGAGATTCCCAAGTTCGACGAACGGCCTAGGACGGGAAACAGATCGAGGGATGATGGAATGAAGGCGAGATTGGTGAAACTCCGATGAGATCCGGAGCTCGATGACACTCGGAGACGTGAATCGAAAGAGAGAGATGATGTTTGTCTTTTGCTAAGGCTAACTTAAAATGACCAAATCAATTTCATTTTCCTTTAAAAATAGCCAAACTTATGTTCTTTTCTCTTAACAACTAAAACAAAAGTTAGCGTAAACCACGAAAACAAAAAAAGAAAAGAACACATTAAAAAAAAAACAAATTCGACCGACCCTTTTAATGGGGCGAGTTATAGAAACGATCACTTCTAATACACAATGGGTATATGTGTATTAAACTTCTAAAAATTAATAAACACTAATAAATTTTATTGGTTTTGAGTTGGATTATTGTAAAAATTAATTACATTTGATAAGATAATAAGATAATGTTTTCTTATAAACTCATATATAAATGTGTAGTTTTAATAGTATCATAAATTGATAACTATATAAATTTATGCTTAAGATAATATACTTAGATATGAATTGAAATTTATTTAAAAATAAGATTCCATTGATGTTTAATTTTAAATTTTACTTATAGTATCAAATATTCTTAATGATAGTAATCATTTATATTTGAATGTAAAATTTATAAAGAGTTTTACACATGCTGATTATTATTTTTTATATGTAACTACTTTGAAATATATTGTAGTATCATTTCTAATTTTATTTTTATCATTACATGTTTTAATTATTATTTTATAAACTTATGAACATTGTACTTACAATTTTTACACTACACAAAGTACATCACCAACAGATTCATTAAATTTTTACTTTATACAATTTATCTACCATTACCAAGTTTATAATTATTAGTCTTCAATGAGTTTACAGTTTAAATATAAACAATGTATACACATACATACACCGATTGACACGCATATATGACAATATAATAGATAACATTATATGACATTCTCATCGTTATATGCCTTAAATGTCATAAATATAAAACAAATTATAGAAGAGATGGACAAACCTGGCCTGAGGATATTTTGATCTTACCTGGGGATATTGCAACCTGAGGGTTGCCAATGATACTTGAGGTAATCACTGTCCGGGCGACCATTATGCTCGCAGTTAAACTGTCTCTGGATGAAAGGGCAAAACTTGGAGTCATAGAGAGGGTAAGATTTGTCGTAGACCCAACTTCCTCTATAAATATTACAATATGTTTTGTTTGATGGTGATGAAGCATTCACAATAGCACACTCTAATTGGTTCAATACCACAAGCATCACTACCATGACTGCTACTACTCCGGTCAAATTAGCACCTCTCATCACTGCTTAACTCACAGAGGTTGTCAATGTTTCGGGTTGTTGAGGATGAACAATTGTGTAATAAGTTTTCGATTTTTTTTTTTTTTTGACTTGGTGGCTTTAGTGTTGAGTTTCTAGATATTAAAAAAAGAAAAAGAAAGAGAGAAAATAAATCGTATCTCTGAAAGAACACCATTATTGGAGGCTGTATAACATGGTTTCTTATAAAAATAAAATAATATAAAATATTCTATATTATTTTTTTTATATAAAATGAGTTTCTAATATCTTAGAGTATTCAACAATATTCTCTAACAATATTCTCTAAGATGACCATGTTATAGAACTCCCAATAATAATGCTCTAAGAGTATAATTATTGCTCAGACTCTAAAAAAAAAAAATTTATAATATAAAATAAAATAGAGTATTTAGGAACCATATACAAAAACTTTGCCATATTTAGGTAAATAGCTAAACTACTATTCTTACACTGTTTACTTTTATTAAGTCCTATAACACCTTTCATATTTACTTATACAATCACATATATATATATATATATGTATAGATGTAAGTAATATATATTTATATACATAAAATTATAGTATATATTGGATGGAGTAAACAAAACAACTTTATTTGCTTCTTCTCATTCTTTCTCTTCTTTCTTTGTCTCTTTCATCTCTTCAATATCTATTTTCACCTGTAACAAAAAAAATCAGAACAGATCAAAAGGAAAAAATCTGGAAAAAAAAGTAATAAACAAAGAGTTACAAATTCTATAGTTATATTAACTTTCTCAAGTTGAGAGACTGGATACCAAATATGATTGAGTTTGATTTCTTTGGTTTTTGTGATGGTACCAACTTCAATCTCACATCTCCAATCATGTCCTACTTATAACCACAACAACATCACCACACACTTTTCAATGTTCAGGGTAATAATTCGGACGTACAGAGACATATAACTTCAATGTTTTCAGATAAAATAATGATTAACTGGTTAACAATCTCCTATGTATATGCCTACTTTTGCCAAATCTAGTATTAGACATACATTTTCAGATAACAAGATTATTAACTGGTTAGCATTTTAATATTCTAAGGAGATTATATTTGTCAAATCTAGTAAACAGATTTTATGATATTAACCGGTTAACAAATTTTGGATGCACCCATAGACATACAACATCAAATGTTTTCAGATAATATAATGATTAACTGGTTAACCTCTTACTTATATGCTTAGACTTGTCAAGTATAATATTAGACATACATTTTTCAGATAATAAAATTATTAACTGGTTAAAAATTTAACATTTAAGGAGTTTATACTTGCCAATGATAATATTAGATATACATTTATGCTAACTGGTTAACACATTTCATATACACTCATAGTTATCAAGTAATAAAATATTAACCACTTAATAATTTTCTTAGACATAAATATATAATGTTAGCTGATAACACTGAAATTATACTAATAATGTACACAAACTAATATCTAAGTTTCTCACTATTTGTTAATAAATTCATACCAATTTCTATGAACACAGATCATGGATCCCGTGTTCGTCGTGCTCCTTCCACCCAATTTTGATCAGTGAACTTGTGCATCTTCTCTTTCTGATTCAACCTGAATTTTATCATGAATTGTTTTTAAGAAATTTGGGTGTTTTGGTCAGTGAAGAGCTTTTTCGCAGAAAAATTGAAATCTGAGAATAATAATTTGTATTAGAAATAGCCATGATCAAGTAATACGTGTAAATAGATAGCGATGAAGAAGAATTAAAAGTGAAAAAATGATGATCATGTAATAGGTTGAGATAGATGGCGAAGATGAAGAGTTAAAATTGGAAATAGAAAAGTTGATGGAAATAGATGGTAAAGACGATGAAGATACCATTATATTAATTCTTTCATATACATATATATTGTTTCTATAATATAAGTATAGATACATATTATATGTATTATATGTTAAATATTTTCAACTAGCTATGAAATATCTTCATAAGGATCAAACTGTCATTTACACTACTTTAATGCTACAGGAAATATAGTTTCTATAAAATTTTAGCTACTTTCTTAATTACATAGTTATTTTACATTTTCTAGTTCATTGACTCAATAAAATATTTTATTATTATTTAAATATATGATTTAATTTTAAATGATAATTATATATTAAAACCAATTAGAATATGACAGCAATTTAAATGAGGTTTTGAAATTTTATAGAGAAGCTCTATGTAGAAAGCTTTTTCTCTCTTTTTTCTACATTTTTTATTTTTTTATTTTTTCATTTCATAGAGACTCTTTTAGAACCTAGTAATAATCCTGGTTTAACAGTATCATTATCTTTGATATATTTAAAATAAAATAATGACAAAACTTATATTATTACTTTATTGTATTTTTATAATTTTATTAAATTAAAAAATATGGAACTAATAATAAAAAAGTATATTGAAGTTCTAAAAATAAGTTTCTAAATTCTCTTGTTTTAGAGACCATTCTTTTTTTCTCTCTTCACTTTTTCTTTTCTAATAAAAATTTACTCAGAATTCCTATATAGAACCTCCAATAATCATGTTTTAAGGGTCTAACTATAGATTAAGCTTTTAAAATTTTAATGGCTTTTGCATTATTTAACAATCTCTAAAGTTAATAATTTTAACAATCTCACTTTTGCTTTTCTAAAAACACTCATAGTCCCTAAAAACATTCAAAACCTAAATTTTGTTTTTTTTATTCATGGCTACGATACTTTTTTAAAAAGATAGAATTCATAGTTTTTCCTTTTTTGAGTAAGAGCCACAAAAATAACAGCCAACTGTATTCTAAAATCAATATTTTAAAAATTTTAACAGTCAAAATCCCAAACAAATACAGTCTAAAAAAAATAGAACCCAAACAACATATATTATTTTATGATTGGATCACTTATTTTCTAAAAACAAATTATTAAAATAATCAAATATTATTTTGTTTTAGAAATTTTGACAGTTTCTATCAATACACATGGCTTAAGTCTTCTAATGATTTAACATATTTAGTATATATTGTAAACTTCTGCAGTAAACTATTGTACTTGAAACCCAGAAAATATCAGTACATTAATTTTGCAAATACCTAAAAATAACTATATGTCGGAAGTAAGGGCAGGGCAACATGGCACCACCACCTAATAATACAGGGAATTTGATTCATAATCTATAGGACTTGATCAGTTAGACTTGTTGAGGGGCGGATGCAAGTCGACGCAGATGCTAATCAGTATATTTTAAAAGTGAAGTGGATGTTGATCAAAATATTTTAAATTACGGGTATGCGAGTATCCACAAAACTAAAAAAAATTAAAATTTTTTAATTTATAAATATTTATCTTAATTTTTAATAAAAATATTATGATATATATATTAACTAATAATTTTTTAATTATTTCTAAAATATGCATGTATTTGTTTATAATATTTAATTTGCATTATTAAAAACAAAATTTTTATTAAATATATATAAATTAATTTTTAATTATTTATTATAAAATTTGTGGGTTCGCGGGTCTTGCGGGTTATCATAAATTTAAGTGGAGCGAACTTAACATTTTCTTCTACAAATTTTAAAAGGACATGTATAGCGGGTCAGAAATATTTTGAATCTATAGTGGAGTGAATTAAGCGAGACAGATTTGATCTGCAACCTAATTCTACCACCTACGACCAACACTCGATGGAACACAAATCTTCACACAATATAGTCTTGTCCAGTTGTCGCTTTTTACGTGATTTCATTTTCTTCAAGACGTGAAGAAGGCGGCTGCTTGAATAGAAAGGGAAAATGGATTGGGTGACAAAGAAAAAAGTTAAAATTAAATTTCTAATCAAAATCTTTCATATTCTTTTTTACTTCTATATCTCTCTACTTTTTTTTTCTAAAAAAACTAATTTTTTATTATTTCACAAAAAACCCTAAATAGAAATACTGCCCTTTTTATTTTTTCAACAAGAATTAATATTAAATATAAAAAGTAAAAAAATGAGATAATTCAAGTGGGCGTTTCAATAAAGTTTAATTCTATATTTTTTTGATGAATCATATTTTTTTTGACAAAGTAACAATGATTTTTTTTTGTTTTATAAGAAAAAAGAAGATGAGATCCGAGAACCAAAATGAAAACCTAAATGTTGTTAATGTTATAAAATAAACTATATACTATCCAAAAGAAATTTAATATAGTAAAATGTATAAAAATATGTGATTTTTTTAAAAAAATATTTACTTGCAATATATGAACAATGTATAATATTAAATAAATTACCATATAAACATAAATTAAAAAAGAAAAATATAACAAAAATAAGAAAAATAAAACATAAGTAATATATAACATAATTACCCTATAAAACTAAACTAAATCTTACTGTAATACTGTAATTTAAAGTGGATTCAGATTCACCTAACTTATTGGAATCACATGTTTGTTTTATCATAACAAACAAACTTACAGATAAATCTAATAAATGAGGTTAGACTGTCGCTATCCATAATCCATCATCAATCAAGAATGAAACAACTCGGTATACAAGAGCTGGTTCCAGCTATCCGGGACTCCAGCAAGACACCAATGGCTACAATCCGGGACCTGGTGACCGCCAAACCCATAGACAGAAGGATGTCCGTCTTTTCTTAGCTGAGACATTAAGGTGACATCCATTAACCTGGCTGGATTCTTCATCGTCTTAATCACTTTCTCCACCACCATTTCTGCTCTATGTGGCCCTGCTTGGTACTTTGATCCCATAACTGGCTCTGTTTCTCCAATGCAGCTGCCTTTACCACCATGCTTCAACCAGTCGCTTGAACTGTAACATCAAATATATCATCGATGTAAATAATCAACTATATGCACGTTACTTTTGTTGTAAACAATCAACTATGAATTATTTTAAATTTCAATCAACATTTTTTTTTTTTGTAACTTTTTTCTAAAAAAACGCAGACTAATTCCTATACATCATGTAGAGCCTACGATCTCATCATGGATCCAAAAGCTATCGAATTTAATCTTTAGATTTATAATTATATCCATATCAAATAAAAGGATCGAGGGTTATATAAGTATAGAAGGGAACTTACCGGGTATGGTCAGGAGAGACACCTTGGAAGAAGACTTTGGTTTTGGAAGGATCAATGTTTTGATCAATCCATTTAGCCCAAGTATTTATCGCTTTCTCATAAGCCAATAATCTGTCCATGTCTCTAACCGTTACATTCCCAAACTGAATTGTGTCCCATCTACATCCCAAAGAATTACAATAGTTATATGTACTAATATCAAATCTAATCTCCACATCATAAAAACCAATATATTTTTGGCAGAAGAAGATTTTACGGTTGTTTTCGGCCAGTGTGAAGCCACCAATGCCAAGAGTTGAAGACCAAAACGTCTACCGTTTTCCACAGCGAACCACTCGAGATTGAGTCAAGCTTCATCACTCGCTTTGGTGGGGCTCCTACTACATCAACCAGAAATGCATTTCTCGAAAACATAATTGAGGCATTGTAAGCCTGCATTGCATGCGAAAGTACATGTACGGAACCAGTATTGATTAATCTTAACCAAATTAAACTTCACTCATACCAGGAAACAGAAAAAATCTAAGTTTAATGAAGTTAGAATGTTACGGGGAAGGAGAAGACGGAGAGGCCAGAAGCAGAACGAGTGATGGTTAAGTTAGCGTTTGGTGCGGCATTGTGGAGCAAACACGTGAGAGACTGCCATTGATTTAGACTCAATGAATCTCCTACGAACATCAATCTCTTTCCAGTTATTCGTTTAAAAAAATCTAAGCCGTCGAATCTGCAATACATGTACACCATACACCGTTCATCAAAAACAATAACAAAAAAATTAATCAACATTATAATCATTCATGAAAAAAAGAAAGAGTTAATTCAAGATTTATTTTTTCTTGATATAATTGGTTATCTCTTTTTCATTAATTTATTTGTCTGATAGTTTTGTATTTATGTACCAGCTTTGGTTAGTTAATTCCAAAAAATAAAGCCCTATTCATCGGTTAACAGCTCATAGTTATTATTAACAAAATGAAAATCTACTCTTATAAATTTGCTTTCAACAAATTCCGTATTGATGACAGCTATATAGATGGGAATACTTAACCTAGGGACAATGGTTTGTTTCAACTACTAATACGAAAGCGACTACTACAGCTCTATGATGTTTTCTTTTGGACTGAAAAAGAGCACATTCCTAAAAGATGCATTGTATTTTTAACGAAACTGACAGTTTATCGACCAGTTTATTATAGATTCGTCTTCAGTGAGTTTTCTGCTTAAACTAATCTAGACATGTAATATATACATGCACACATGCATATGTGACAATATCATAGATAACAGTATATATATGACATTCTTACATATCAACTCATATACAACATACTTAAGGTTTTGAGTCCAATTAATCAATCCTAATTAATAACCTATGAACGCCCTCAAGAAATACTATAGGCGTTTTGAGAACGAAGAACATTTCCGAAATAATGCTAATTGATCCGCCAATCGTTACGTGCCTTAAATGTCATATATATATATAAAGAAGAGATGGACTGACCTGGTAATATTGCAATCTGAGGGTTTCCAACGATACTTGAGATAATCACTGTCTGGGCGACCATTATGCTTGCAGTTAAACTGTCTTTCTATGAATGGGCAAGACTTAGAATCATAGAGAGGGTAAGATTTATCGTAGACCCAGCTTCCTCTATAAATATTACAATACGTCTTGTTTGATGGTGATGAAGCATTCACAATAGCACCCGCTAATTGGTTCAATACCACAAGCATCATTACCATGACTGCTACTCCAGCCGAAGCAGCACCTCTCATCATTGCAAAACTCACAGAGGATGTCAATGTTATGGGGTTGTTGAGGAAGAAGAATCGCGTGATAGATCTTTTTTTTTTTCTTTTTTCTTTTGGTTTTGCTGGCTTTGGTGTTTTTTATATCAACATATGGTGTGTGATATATGAGCATATCTGGAAACGGGGACATCCAGATTTTGTTCTTGAATTAGAGATATTTGTCAACTTTCTCTCGTTCGGTATATATGACATGTTGATTGGACCATAGAATCTTTACTAAAGAGGAAAGGAGATAAAATACTTTCCGTTTTACGTTGGATTTAGTCTTAATGTACATGTAACTAAGTCATATCTTTTACACTAATATATGTAAGTTTTTTTAAAAACTATATGGAAGTTTATATCTTTTTATTAATTATTACTTTTCTGTCTCATTATAATTGTTTTCTCAAGATTTTCACATATATTGAGAAAAACGTTTAAATTTCAATTGAACACCGGATAGAAAGTTGCGTGTTCGATTGATGTTGGGTTCAAAACCCCTAAACTGTTTCTGGACTTGCTTTGACAAAATAAATATTATACTGTACTATCAATTATAATAATTTAATAAAATTAGGAATATTTATTAATAATCTGAAAAGATGGAGATAAAACTAAAATTTTATTTAGAAATGTGTATTGGAAATTTAGAGCCATATTCTTGGTGAAGCAAGAGTAAAATTGTTCAACTAGTGTTATCATGAGACATACAATTGTAGGATATTTGATTCAATTACAATAAATCGTCCTGTAGTTGGCATTATCGCATTTTCAATGTTTGCCATTTGTGCGATATGATTAGTTATGACATTTATACATTGGTGATGTCCCTGTGTTGAATGTTTTATGATTTATCGTCATTATGCTTGTACGCATATCCAGTTTTGTATTATTTTTTTTGGTCAAGATCCAGTTTTGTATTTCAAATCTCTTTTTATGTTGGTAAATGTTTTATTTTAGAAAAAGCATGCTTTCTTAATTTCTTTATTAGAAACTAATTTCATGTGATATTTTAAAATTAAACATCCTGAGTAATCAATTTTACCAAAAAAATAGGACATATATATATACTATTCATCAGAGGGAAACTCAAACTGTAACCCTCAAACTGGAAACTCTGAGACAGCAAGAAGAGAGGGAAGCAGAAAAGTGTTCCTTTCGTAAAATTCCCTGGAAATTTTAAGGCAAGTGCTTCTCCTTCGTGATACAAAGGCAGTTAAACCAACTGATAATATATCACTTTGGCAAATTAGTTTAGACTTTTAATCACACTCTATGTGCCTATCATCAAAATGATTCACTTGAATATATAAAAACAACTTGTCAGTTATTTCAACACCACAATATCCCCAAATTCCCTAATTTTTCTATAAAAAAAAATAATTTCTCACGATTCAAAGACCAAATTAGATATAACTTCTTGGAGGCTTTTTAGCACTTCTCCAACGCCGTTGTAGTCTCTTCGACCTCGTCTCCGTGGCTAGGCTCTGCGGTTGAGATGTTGCTGTTATGATCAACGGGTTCGGTTCTATTAGTTTGGCTTTGAATATAAGACCACTTGTCTTGAAAAAGATAGAGCAAGAAAATAGAGGAGAGCTGTGCCGTGAAGAGTATGGTCCAAAGTCTAGCACTTTTTGATGTCTTTTGAGTGTAAGCGTTTAAGCCTGTGTATATGTTTACGATCCCAAGAATAGCCATTACCGTTCCTAATATCCAATGTCCTACAAACCAATTCCTCCTAGCTTTTCCTCCCCTGCAATGTATAGTAGTAAATCAAATATAGGCAAAATATAAACTAGATATATTTAGTAGTTCTTGCGTCATAACATTTAACTGAGCCTGAGTCTAACTAATTTGCATTTCGTACATCTATACCACAAAATCAAGCTTTAGTTCCAAAACTACCACAAAATCCATAAACACCACAAATTTTAGGTTTAGTAGTAGTTCATGGAAGCTCATACAGTAAGTATTACTAAATCATCTAGGACTACTTTATTAACCTAAAATTTGTGGATTTTATAGAGATGTGGGATCTTTTAGATTTATTCATATTTTTTTCCCAAGGATAGGATTCAGAAGTACCTTGGAGGTCGAAGGAAGCCAAGAAGAGCTTGGAACCATACAATGACGTAAAGTCCAATTCCTAGCCGTTGGTGATGATTGTTGAAGGAATTGTTGAAGTTTTTTATTGACATTATTGCCGCTATTGTCACAAGTACCACTGCAGCCATCTGTTTGATAAATCAATCACATTGTTAATTGCTCGCGTACTCTTCCAAGTAAACCATGAGCTGCTTTCTGATTAGTATCCTAGTTAAATAGATTTAATATTTTTAGAAAAGTTAAGTGATTGATTTTGATTAACAATAGCTGACGATCTGTTATTAACAAGGAACATTTTTGCACAAAAGAAAAACAAGGAACATTTATATTGTGTTTTATTATTATTACTGTTATATTGACTAATAGCCAATAGGTGTGGTTTCTTAGTGAAAGTATCCAAAAAGCTAGAAAGAACGAATTAAAGATTAAAAAGATATTGACGCTTTTGCTTGGCCTTCAAGTCTCCATGATTATCACTGTGATTAACAATCTAGAACGACCCAAAAGGCCCTACTAATTACTAATTAAAAAAGAAAATCATATAAAGTCGTTAATTGGATGCAATCTTTATTCTCCAGACGAGGAAAGATGCATCTTTACTTTACTCTCTATCCACCCACATCCATTTGACACTCACACCGACCATTGGATTTCATTTTCTTATCATACAATAATTTCAACATTCTTATGATTTAATTGTTGAATTATAATATGATAAAGTAAAGCAAAAAGGGCAGGAAAAAAGAAAAAGAGAGAAGAAGTGAAACATGCCTGAGAAGTGACATGAAGAACAAAAAGTCGTCGAAGAGAGTTTAAAGGTTGACCTTTGATAGACATTAATCTGATGGAGATTATACCAATTGGCATTAGAACACCCATCGATGCCCAAAGAATAAAGCCATGCACTTTGATTTCGTACACAAGCTTTGGATTTAGTTTCTGTTTCAGCAATGAAATTGGAAAAAATAAAAATAAAAGAGTTTCAATACAGATTAAGAGTTTTTGATAAAGTAATTAATAAGCACATAGTTTATAGAAGAAAAAAAACACGCATTATATACAGGGAATAAAGAAACAAACAAAACTGATGGTGAAGGTTTCTTTATCCTTTAATCATTTAGAAGTATATAATTACTTATTCATAGGATTCGAGGTTTCGTCATGGTTTCATTTGAATCCATATATGTATGCTCATCGTGTAAAGATAAGTGGACTCATTAGGTTATAAGTTTCAGTAACAAAGGAAATGCAATTGGAGCTTCAACATAAAGAAATACAAATTGCGAGGAGATTATGACTTATAACTATGATGTGAGAGCGAGAGAGAGAAGAACATATTAACCTGGGAGATTAGAGAAGTATCGAGTGGACTATTGACATCCATGGCCAAGCTTCTGGTGTTTTCTTGGGAGGAGCATAGGGGAAGAAGAAAAGCAAGAAGGAGAGAGACGAAGAAGTGATAATGAATCTCCATGATTTCATGTGGTTTGAAGTGGGAACATCAAACACATAGTTTAGAATTGAAATAATTAAATCATGAGTTTATTTCATTAACATCTATATATACACATATACACGCATACAAATGTGTGTGTGTGTGTAAAGAAGGATGAAGATATGAAAGCTCACCCACTAGTTTCCTATAGCTATAGAAGAAGAGAAAAGAAAAGTGGAGTTTACAATTTGCTTTTAGAGTGTAAAGAGATGTGATAAAAATTAAAGTCCGCTAATTTGTAATATAATATGATTTTGCATGGAGGTCGATGGTTTGTTTGTTTGTTTTTTTTTGGTTAAAGGGTATATATTTTTTTAAGTTTTGGATGTAAATGGAGGACAAGCAAGTGAGGAATGGGCAATAATCTTTACATTACTCAATTGTTATTAAATCTACGTACTGATTTGATTTATGATCTAAAACGAGCTGTTTATAGAAAAAGTAAGTCAAGTGTAATAGAAACACTTGCGCATTCTTATTTGATTATATATTAATAATGGTGTTTTATTTCCGAAAGAAATACAATAAAATCCAAGGATCAAACTTTCTTGGCTTTTTCTTTTTAAAGTCGAGTGGGTCTCACTATTTCTATAGCATTATTTTTTTGTTCTCTTTGACAGAAAAAGGAAAAAAAAAACTGAAAATTCCTTAGCTTATATTCTTCCAAAAGTAGGATTTTATTGGATTTTTGTGTTTTGTGGAAGAATGTCAGAGTTTTTTTGTAAGGGAAAGTGATCAGTCATGGCAGGTTGCACTCAAAGACCACTACAATATGTTACTGTCAAGAAACATCATGATCTCACTATGGAAGGTCACATTATAATGACCACATGGATACCTGTTTCTCTTTTCAAACATAAATCGTAAGAGCATAACAAATATTTAGATCAATCATCATAAATGTTAAAAGGTGTTCGGTTGTTTGAAATTAGCAGTTTCTACGTAGCAGTATAAGTTCCTTCTTATTTCGGCCGATGCATTATAAAGCCTATAATCTGGATTCGATCAAATCCTAGACGTTATGCATCCATAGGTTTTGAAATTGATGACTAGGACGAGCTAGTCAGAATATGGCTGATTCGACTTACAAATCGGTCGGCAAAAAGAAAATTAAAGTCTAGACAACACTAATCAAATGTTACAAACTATAATTGAACCAGTCCTGTTTTCTTTGTCAGAGTTTTTATATTTTAAGAACACAATTTATTTTGGAGTTAACGTATATTCAAAACCAAATTGAAAAGAAAAAAGAAAAAAAAAAGCTACACCATTGATTTCGTTTATTTTTTTTTAATAAACTTAGTATATGGACCAAAAAAGTAAATTAGAAATCGGATATGGACCGGTTACCATATTTTATACATCTTTTTTTTTTTTTTTGTCGTCATATTTTATACATCTCTTTCGTCTAGCTAGCGCATTCTAAGTGCGATCAAATAACTTTAGTTTATGGAACAATGCCTTTGATTTAGGGAAGTGAAAGAATTTTCATGGTTGATAAAAATGCCATAGAAGTGAGAGACAAATGAGAGAACGGATACAAAAGGAATAAATACGTACGTACGTATGTAAAGAAAAAGGACCACTTCACGTTTTGCAGATTTCCCACTTCAATTTATCCCAAATTGCAGCTTGTCTTGGTTTACATGTCTACTACTCTTTTGTTTTTGATGCTTTCAATCCTTTTCTCCCTCCAATAATATGAATCAAATTCACCGGTTCATGTCACTCATATGCAATGATCAGCGGCAAGTAACATTTAACCCGTGTTTCATTACTATCATTAGGAAAGTTGTAGTGGAAAAAAAAACCCCGAACCGATCAGGTGTAATTCCGTCAAAACCTTTGTTTATGAAACCTTATTTTTATTCAGTCAAATTATTTGAGAGAAAATATACTTACTAGCTACTATGCTTTATCCTGCCAGTAATGACATTCTTCTCTAAATGCCAGGCTTGACAAAACCAGGTACAACCCAACTCCCAAGCCCACATTAATATTCTGGAGCCCATCCTCTTTCATAGACATCTTCACTTGAGCTAGCTTTTCCCTCCCAACCTCACAGCTCTACATGTCTTGCTCTAATCATTAAAAGATGAAGAGAGTCTTTCCATTGGGGATCATCAATTCATCATCATCATCTCTTTAAACGCTCGTACACTAATGAAAGATGGACAGCATGAAAATTTTTAAATAAGTCAAATATTGTTTCGTTTATTAACAATAAGAAACAAAATATAATACTATAAGACCCAAAACCGCGCGGATACCTATGTCGCATCTAGTAGTAACAGTAATCCAATAATGGAATTCTATATCATTCATCTGTGTGAATGCGCTGTGTTTAAGACGTTGACAGAAATATCTAAAAGACTTAGTATGGGTTGCCATTTATGGAGTTTCAAATTCAACCTGATTTACGATGAATCCAACAACCAACCATAACTTTCCTTACTGTGATAAATTTCATCAACTTCTCTTCTGATAAAATATTCCCTTGTTGTTATTGAACTATACGGATGCTCGTTACTCATTCTATTCTCCTCGTTTGCTATAAATAGGGGCATTCAGCTGTAACATTTTATTCATCACTTCACTTGCTTTAATAAAAAGAGTGTTATAATATAATTAAGCAGTTGAAGAAGATGGCGTCCAAAGCTTTGTTTCTGTTGGGTTTCGTTGCACTTCTTCTAGTTGTCTCAGAAGTGGTCGCAGCATCTGAAAGCCAGCCGGGTACGTAAATATACTGTTTAATTAGTGTACTGTGTTTTAATGACCAAAATGTTTGTTGTAAGCCTGACTGCACCGGCCCTAACTCCTAAGTAACGTCACATTTGTTAGTTTCAATTAACTTTTTAGACGACATACTTATTCGTCCGTTCTAAGTCCCGAAATTTGGTTCGAACGATGGTAAGAAATTCGGGACTTACTCAAGCAAAAACATACTTAAGCACCATACAAATCAGGACCACCTCAAACGATTTAGATATTTTATGCAAATATTCTGATGTGTTTTTTTGGACAGGCACTGTGAAGTCAAAGAGTGAGGAAACAGTGCAACCTGATCAATATGATGGTGGCCACGGGGGCCATGGAGGCTACAACGGAGGAGGACATGGGGGATACAATGGAGGAGGACATGGGGGATACAATGGAGGAGGACATGGGGGTTACAATGGAGGCCGTGGAGGTGGTTATTGCCGCCATGGCTGCTGTTACAGAAATTACCGTGGCTGCTTAAGGTGCTGTTCATATGCAGGAGAAGCTGTTCAGACTCAGCCAGGTCACTAAACTATATGATGTATTCTGTATACACATTTATGTGTGTGTGAGAGTGTGTGAGTAGTAAACCGTGGTGTGTTTGGAACGAAGTAAGAAGGAAAACTATCGTAGTAAAGTTTGATAATGTAATGGAATAAAGTTTGATAATGTAATGTCTCTCTGTGTTTTTTTTTTTTTTGAAAGAATGTCTCTCTGTGTTTGTGTTGTAATCTTCGCTGTTTGCATAATAAAATCATTTATAGTTTATGCATTTTCTCATTCGGTTTTGGCTACGATGTAAACAAGCCAGAGAATATTGTTTTCTTAAGAAAATGACTATGGGAGACTTGTATATCGAGGTTTTGCAAACACACAATCACAACTAAAAAAATTAAATACGAATCCACATGTGTATATTAATATTATATTTGTAAATGGGACAAAAATATTAAAAAATCCTAGTACTGTATGCCTTGAGGACCAACTCTTAATTACTTTATGGTAAAAGATGGCAAAATATCCACAATCCGTGATCCGATTCAAAATCCAACATAAATTAACATAAATATTAAAATAAATTAATTAAATTAACATAAATATTAAAATAAATTAATTTGTAATTCTCTACTTTACAATGTTTTTATGTTAGATCTTAACAGTGATCATAAATTTTTCTTCAACTGTTCTCTACAATGATCTTAAAATCATTTTAAAAAGTTGATACTTTTAATCGAATAAAAGTTACCATCCATTAAGCGCAATCCCAATCTTTACTAGGAGTGTATCCAAAGCACCTACTTTGCCCAACATATTAATTTTACGTTCATCTTCTTTTTTTGAATAAATGTTTTACGTTCATTTCATGCCCATTTTCAGAATTTTTTAGAGAAATCTCTTAATTCTGAAGTTAGATAATTTGTGTGAACCTATATTATCTTTTTTAGTTGTGTTTTTCCTACATATTAAAATGATATAACATTAACGAATAGACGATGAGGATCAATTAATATACTCGAATTTCAATGCATAAAAAAAACTAAAGTTTTTATAACCATGATGAAACAACATGATGTACCAACAATCAAAGAAAAATGAACATTTAGCTTTTATGATTTTATGTAACGAAAGTTTTTATAACCCAAATATTTACTATCAAAATTACAGTTTTTTTAAAACACACTTAAAAAAAATAAAAACAAGAATTGTATGTAGTCCAAATTCTCTCCTTCTCCTGCATTCAAGTGATCATCCAAACCAAAAAGAGCAAAAAAAAAATCATGTGAACACCTCTAGACCGCTTTACCGTGAGAGAGGATGAATCGGTTATCTGACGTGGAAGCTGGTTCAGTTACGTACCGGCCGGTTAAGTTTATATGATCGCGTTTGGAGAGAGTGAAGAAGACAGATTCAACTGCAATTCCGCGAAACCAAACCTAACAGCAAATTCTGGAATATTTCTTCTTTTCACCACCTCGTCTTCTTCTTCACACCTCGCACCTTAAAAGTAAAAAAACCTCTTAAACCCTCCTCTCTCGAGATCCATCGATCACTTCTGATCAATCCAAGAGCTCTCCGATCTCGCCGATCTTAATCAAAATGGCTTCAAACGGCTCTTCTCCGGTCTCTCTCTCTCTCTCTCGAGATCTGTGCTATATGTTGGTCTAATTCTTTTGAATGTTTTTATAATTTACATTCTAAATTGACCCAATTTACCATTTCTATTGTCAAAACGACCAGAGACCTGTTGATGCTACGGAGAACAGCTTGGATAAGATCAAGCGACAGTTGGCATCTGGCTCCGGTCGGAACTTGCTACAGGGACCGCTTTTCAAGCGGTCTGAAACTGTAAGTTTGATTTGTTTTTTGTTATTTTTCTCAATTTCTTTGATGGGCTGTCTTCAGTTTGAGTGGACTGATCAAAAGTCGCTTCCTTTGTTAATTTGGTTTAGACTTTAGTCCAGATAAAGTTCTCTGATTTCTCACTGTTAGACATAAAGATAAGAAATTTATGGATCCTTGTGGTTTCTTGTGAGGACTTGCTTGATTATAGGGTTATATAGGTTAAGCATCAGTTGTTTCTGAGAAGTTCTTGTGTTGGGACGAAATGTCTTGGATTATTTAAAGTCTCACACTTTACCATTTTGGTTAATGTGTGAATTAGCTGAGGAAATGGAACGAACGATGGGTGATACTTGATCCAACAACAGGGAAAATGGAGTACAAGTGAGTAATACCAATTGCTTAGATAGCTGAGATCACTTCATGAGTGTTATATCTTGTTTCTCGTGTACTTCCATGATTCAGGACTAGACGAAACGAACCGACTATCAAGGGAACAATTCAGTTTGACGAAAATAGCACAATCACAATCTCTCCTGTCAACTTCCAGTATGGGTGCTATGTTCATATATGTTATGAATAATCAGCCTTATTAGGTGTATATTCGTATTATTGAATCTGTTTCTTTGGTATTTCAGGGGGCTTCTAAAGTATAACGGTTGCTGTATCTGTATCCTTGTATCTAGTAAAATGTTGGAAAATTTATAGTCCTGTCTTTTTA
The DNA here is from genome assembly GCA_900406495.1 of Sisymbrium altissimum. Classification (NCBI taxonomy): domain Eukaryota; kingdom Viridiplantae; phylum Streptophyta; class Magnoliopsida; order Brassicales; family Brassicaceae; genus Sisymbrium; species Sisymbrium altissimum. The sequence goes on from OVBI01000146.1 coordinate 48,170, forward strand.
TCTACAAGGAGATAAATGATGCAGAGTTGAGTTTTTCTTCAACATGATTTAGATATTGGTACCCCACAGAAGAAAGATTACTTTTTGTGTGCAGAGACTCCTGGTGCAGCTAAAGCTTGGGTTACAACCTTACAGTAAGTCATCTTTGTCTTTTTTATTTGCGTACCAATCTCTTATAGAGATGCCACCACGCTTGTTTCATCTATCCTTTGTGGCTCTTGGAATATTCAGTGCGACCCAACTAGTTCTAAAGGCACATAAAGAGGCTGTTGATTCTCTAAGCGGAAGTGGTTCTTCAACACTTGGTACGGTTGCAACCGTTGTTGCCGCTGCCAATTCAACATCACTGGAATGTTCCAAAGAAATCCAAGCAGCAATGCAGGTCTCTCTGAGGAATGCCTTGAAAATTTCGGCAAATAAACCGATCGATGTACCACTAGATGATTTGACGATAATGAAGGTCGGGTATTGTTCTATCTCTCTTCTACCTTGACTTTAGGATATGTTCACTGCGGATAGCTTATAGACATCCATTGGCTATTGAGATGCTGCAATGTTTCGTGGAGTGATGTAAAACATATAGAGAGACATCTTACAGGAAACTCTGTGTCTCATTTAAAAATTAGCATAAGACATAACTTTCATCTTTGTTCTAAATTCTGTCCAGGTTAGCTTTATATAGCCACTTACATGTTACAGGAAACTCTGCGTGTCAAAGATGAAGAATTACAGAATTTGGCGCGAGAACTTCGTTCTCGTGACTCAACGATAAAGGAGATAGCTGATAAGTTATCTGAGACCGCTGAAGCAGCTGTAGCCGCAGCATCTGCAGCTCATACAATGGATGAACAAAGGAAAATTGTTTGTGTGGAATTTGAGCGCTTATCTAAGGACTCAGAGAGACAACAAGAAGCAGCTAAATTGAAGGTAATGAGGCTTTCTCATGTATAGATATACATATGCATCTATATGTATGTATTGTTGTTTATTTTCTGTTGTATCTCCCATGTAGCTTAAGGAATGGGAAGAGAAGACATCTACTCTGAGTAAGGAAAAAGATCAATTGATCAAGGAAAGAAACTCTGCTCTCCAAGAAGCACATATGTGGCGGTCTGAGCTTGGAAAAGCCAGAGAGCGTGTCGTCATACTTGAAGGAGCTGTTGTAAGAGCCGAAGAGAAAGCGAGGGTTGCAGAAGCAAGTGGTGAAGCAAAAGCAAAGGAAGCTTCTCAGAGAGAGGCAACTGCATGGACAGAGAAGCAAGAGCTTTTAGCATATGTTAATATGTTACAAACACAGCTTCAAAGGTTAGCATGTCTGAATCTATCTCCCAAGGAAACTTGCTATTATTAAGTGTCATAATTCTCTTTTATCTTTTGAATAAACAGGCAGCAACTAGAGACGAAGCAAGTGTTTGAGGAGAAGGCTGAATCTACTAACGGCGAAGCATCTCTTCCAATGACAAAAGAAACAGAAAAGGATGTGGATAAAGCATGTTTGAGCATTTCAAGAACAGCCTCTATGCCGGGAGAGAATGTAGTACATATGAGTGAAGATCAGGTGGTAAAAGCTCAGCCTCCGGTTGGAGAAAACGAATGGAATGATATTCAGGCAACAGAGGCAAGAGTTTCTGATGTAAGAGAAATATCTTCTGAGACTGAACGGGACAGCAGTAACAGCTTGGACATCACGGTAGTAACTCCTGAATCTAATGTTCCACGCAATGATCTCCCTCCGGAATCTTTTCATCATCAGCCTTGATGAATTATGGTAGCTTTCGTACATTTTTTAATATACTCTGATGGTTCTAACAAACCAAAAAATGTTTCCATTTGGTTTTCTTGTGCCTCAAGATTTGTCCATGTACCATCAACCTCTTGAGTTTCTGTCTGACTAGGGAAGGATTCTTTTTCCCCTTTTATTACAACATGAGGAACAAAGAGATTTGTTTAAACTTTAAACTTTTAATTGTGGAATGATGTTATGTTTTTGGATTCGTATAAATACCAGTTTTCATATTAAATGCAATATTTTGTGTCGAGACAATTTTATTTATCGTTTTGATTTCTTTACGATTTCCTTATTTTAACTTTACCTTGTGTCCATACTTTATTGGATCATAGCTTTTTTTTGTTTCTTTCATTAATCAGCAGCTTTGAAAGATAGTTCTCTGAAAACGCGTCGTCATGGCCCCTCCGGCTCAGATAGACGCACAGACACTCACTCGGCTACAAGAACAGATGCAGCAGTTGACAACTGTGGTGAAAATGTCCAGCGACAAAAAAATACAGAAAATGAAGGAGATAATCCGTTTACAGAACATGACGAGAACCCTATCATTGAACAGGGTTTAGGTTTGAACTTCTTCCGGAATCTGTCACTGTATACTGCTCATCAAAGAAAGATGAATCACCATTTATGATCCATCTTATCATCTGAGCATTACTTGTGTGGTAGCTAAAGAGGCAGAGTTTTATTTTTGAAAACCAGAAGACACTGACCGAAAACAGACGACCTCACAGTAAATAAAAGCTCACACACAAACTCCAAATCAACATCACAGCAAAGAAACCATATCTCATTTTTTTCTAAACCGGCAATGCGTATTTCTCAGAAACCTCCTTCCACGCAGCACGGTTACTAATCTTATCCCACCAAGCGCTCACGTGTTGCCTATCTTTGATCATATAAGCCTTCCCAATAGCACCCACGAGGTACTCAGTGAACGGAAGGTGAGCTAAATCAGCTAGACTCACAAAATCTCCAGCCAAATACTCGTTCTTTGAAAGCTGTACTTCGTACACGTCAAGCACTTCACCAAGCTTCTCTTCGCTCTCCTTTATAACTTTCTCATCAGCAGGAAAACCCATGAGTGGTGCAAAGACAATGTTCATCGTTAGAGCCAAAAGTGGTGGGTGGTAGCTTGTTGCTTCCACGTCAAGCCATTGCTCTACTTGTCCTCTCTCTTCAATTGTCTTTCCCAACAAATCTGGTCCTTGTGATCTGTATTTCTCTGCTATGTACCTCATGATCGCACGAGACTGCAACGTATAGTGAAATCTCTTTTTAACATTCACACAACAATACAAGTACGGACACATTTACTCTTTATTTCCTGATGGTCAAAGTGAAATCTGAAACTGTAATTTAAGCTTTAATGGGAGTATTCTCACTCATGAACTAATCACCTAATACGCATCCCACTGCTCAAACTCCAGTAATATAAATTCTTGCTATAACATATTCCATGTAACTCTACAACTTATTTCATTACCCGATCATCGCTCGTGTGTGGTAAGCTAAAAGAAACTGTTCTTCACAGGATGTCAAAAAATCTGGAGAGTAAGGAGAAGAAGTGTACCGAATATTTTGTAGTCCCCGTCAACGAGCACAGGGATTTTACCGAAAGGCTGCATCGATCAACAGATAAGAAGATATCAAAATCGGAGAGAGATCAATGCATTAAACAAAACAAAAAAAAAACTGATTGAAGAAGAGAGATGATGAGAAACCTGAATCGCCATATACTCAGGCTGCCTCTGCTCTCCTTTCAAGAGATCGACATTGACAGTCTCGAACTCGACTCCCTTCTCCACCAACGTCACCACAGCTCTCTTGGAAGATGCGAATAAAGGCGCATAGATCGTCAACACCATTTTTCTTCTTCTTTTCTTTATTCTACTTCTTAAGTCTTCTTCCCTATCAGTTCCAGTCTTACTCTCTTAGGATGCGATTTTATAGGGAAAGGGTTAGCTGCGTTTTGTAGTCGTATTGTAAACGCAGTTGCACTTGTTTAGTGCTGTATGCTTTAAAACGTCGGTATCGGTGGGGGCATTGAGTCACGTCGTTTTTGACTTTTCAGTAGGATATTTCCAACGTCCCATCATAATTTTGAATAATGTCTTATTTTGGTTTTCAATGTTATTGTTTACTTTATTTAATAAACCTCATAATGCAAAGGGACCACTTGTTTATAAGGAAATCTATTAGATAACTACCACTGGGGGGAATGGACTATAATCCCACTTTATTCTAATAAGAGGCGATAATGATTCTCATTTTAAAACTATAGAGAAATAAGCTAATTATACGATATTAAACCAAGTTATTTCTTTCGAATATGACTAGCTTTTTTGTTCCCCACGATTTTAATAAAGTTTGTATAGACAGACTTAGCACATGGAAAAAAAAGAGAACCAAAGTCGACGAAAAATGGAGAATCGAAGTTAGCAGGTTAAAATTAGGTTGGTAGGGAAAAGAAAGTATCAAGAAAACGTGATCGAATGATTCCACTTATTTGTTATATATCTATACTCTGGAGTCTGGACCTCTGGTAGACAATATTACTTTAAACAAAATTATTGGACGGATCAAACAAAAATTAGTGATCAATGTTTCATAATAGTGTTTATACTTTACAATTTTATACATCAATCAGTGAGCCCCAAAGACCAGTAAAGCCTCATGAATATATTTCATAATAGTGTTTATACTTTACAATTTTATACATCAATCAGTGAGCCCCAAAGACCAGTAAAGCCTCATGAAAATATTTCATAATAGTGTTTATACTTTACAATTTTATACATCAATTAGTGAGCCCCAAAGACCAATAAAGCCTCATGAAAATATCAAAGATAAAGGTCCTCAAGGTCGCTGGTTATATAGATCAGTAGTTTTGTCATTGGTCTAATCCAATATCATGGGAAAATGACTAGTTTAATCCAATTCAACCTGCTTTGATTACGTATCAAAGTGTCGAACTTCTTAGTAACACGTGTGGTGCATTGTAAGCCAAAACTCACTCAAACCGGTACAAAATGCTTACGTAATGTTAGAAACGGTTGCAATTTACCAGCACATGTCAAATTTTCTAGAAAGCTAGAAACAAAATGCTGTAAACACTACTATTTGTTTGACGCGAATTAAAAGTGCCCAAGGCATTTAATGCATTTCTTTCCCGGTTTTGAATATCAAGAAATGCAATTATTGTCCTGCAGAATGGTGACAATAATAAAAATTGTCACTGGAACGAATTGAACAAGTCAAACTGAAAGTGAAAGAACCGGAAGAGAGATAATTAAGTTCCTCTAATTAAAAGCCTCACTCAATCACACAAAGCGTTTGAGTTACAAAAGAAAACAGAACAGAGAGAGGTAACATAAACATAAGGGGAGAGGTATACAGTTCCACTTGTTTTATTAAAACCTCACATTAAAAACACAGCGTCACTTAGGACACCCAAAGCACAACCAACAACAAGAGCATCATCTTTAAGCCGGGAATGAATACTTCTCAACAGTCTCCTTCCACGCAGGACGGCTGCTAATATCGTTCCACCACGCGCTCACGTGCTTCCTGTCTTTGATCATGTAAGCCTTTCCGATGGGACCGACCAAGTAATCAGTGAAGGGGAGATGAGCCAAATCAGCCAAGCTCACGAAATCACCAGCCAAGTACTTGCTCTTGGAGAGATGAGCCTCGTAGACATCGAGAACAGCCGAGAGTTTCTCTTCGCTCTCCTTGATCAGCTTCTCATCAGCTGGGAATCCCATGACCGATGCGAACATGATGTGAAGTGTCAAGTTAAGTAGCGGTGGGTGGAAAGTGGTCGCCTCAACGTCGAGCCATTGCTCAACTTGACCTCTGTCTTCGACGGTTTTCCCCAAAAGGTCAGGTCCTTGTGACCTGTACTTCTCAGCTACGTACCTCATCACCGCACGTGACTCTGTTCAAAATTTCAAGAAACATATCTCAATTACAAGAACAAAGAAACAAGAGCCAAGATAACATCTTCTACACCTTTCTTATGTCTGTAATAGAATATTCCAAAAATTGTAGACAGATCAAAATTGTAATAAGCTAAAAAGAACACGTGTTAAATCAGTTTAAACTACTTAGATTTTGTCGGAGCTAAAACAGAACTTTGTTTGGTAATAAGAAGCAAAAAGACCGAATCCATGAAACTTTCAACGACCGTTCGTTTTTGAGTTTGAATAATTTGTTAACTAAACGAAAATTGAGGTAACCGTACCGAAGATTTTGTAGTCACCGTCGACAACAGCAGGAACGGTACCGAAAGGCTGCATCGGAGAAAAACAAAGAAGATCATCAGAAATCTGAGAAAAAATAATAATCAGAGGAGATAAGAGTGAAGAAAGAAGAGGAGAGGAACCTGTAAAGCGAGATAGGCAGGCTGCTTGTGCTCTCCTTTCATGAGATCGACGGGGATGGTTTCGAAGGGAACGCCCTTCTCAATAAGCGTTACCAAAGCACGCTTTGGTGAAGCAAAGTGAGGTCCGTACACCTTTAGAACCATTTTTCTTGTTTTTGCTCTGTTCCTTATTAGTGTTTTCTCTCTTGCTTGCCGACACAGTTAGCTTTGTTGTTTAAGTGATGGATTTCACAGCGTCACGACGCGAGTTTTATAGAGAGAGAGAGGAGCCGAGACAGGTGGGGGGAGATAGGAATTGCGACTCGTGGCGAAACGTGGCGTTGCGTTTCCGTTGTTTGTTTCTGGATAATAAAATACAATAAAATATTAATTACAAAAAAATTAATTGACAATTATAACTGTTTTTCACTATAAACCTGGGCCAATCAATAGCTAACCATATGGGCAATTACAAAAAAAAAAAAATATTATTATACGATTTATAAGAAGTCAGTATTATGAAACTACACTTTAATACTTTTTTTTTTTGGTCATGAACATTACTTTTCCTTTGTTTCATATGTATATTGTAGGTGTAATCTGGACATGACTCACAATATATACATATATATAAAATTAATGAAAATGAACCGTAACCATCTTATGTGAAGTACACATATTTGACACACACTTTTTAACTGCTTAGAAATTTCTATATCGGCAGAACTGATTGGACCAGACGTCAATATATTTCATGTCAACCTAACCCATTTGTGGGATTTGAACGAGCCCTCGTGTACGTCGGAATAATATCTAGTCTAGACCACTAAAATATGAAACTTTGTTATTTCCTCTTGTCTCAATAAATTAAAGATGTTTTTTTTTTCGTAATAGTCGAACAATGTGGTTTAAAAATCACGAAAGGGTTGTTTGATTCTATTTCAGTGTCATCTTTTTTTTTTAACACTAGATTGTAAACTCAAACACTAGTTAAGAAAAAGAACTAGTTGTATAGTTGATGTATTTGTTTTCTAAAAAGACAAAAAGAAAATCAAAGGACGAGAGACATGGAGAAGGATACAAGGAACGGGTGGTTTAGAGTTGGTAGGTGGAGCCAAAATAAAACGTGAGAGAATGACCCCAACGGTTTATTGAACCAGTGAACCACATGCCTCAATTGGTTTATTTGGTAGGTGTGTCTGACTTGACAAAATATTTGTATGAAGCGACAGTTTGTGAAACAAAAGAAATAGTAAATATTTGTCGAACAAAAAAAAAACATAAAATCTAAATATTAAATATCCATATGAACTATTCATTGTTACATCTTTTGACTGATATTTTTATAATTAAAAAAGAACATTTCTTAATCTACTATCTCTAATTAGTAATGTCTGTATGTAAATATACAGATTAGTATGTACTATTTGCTTATTTTTTTGCTGCTAGATGCTCTATTATAAACCATTATCACTGTTTATATGGGAAGTAAGAAAAGATAAACATAAATGGATCAAGCTCTAATGAGTCTTACATCTTATATATGTCCTGGCCAAGGGATAACATATGTTACACGAACGTTTCCCATAATTCTATTTTGTAGAAGTAGACATAGATTACCAGCATCTAATGGTATAAATTAGTAGCGTTGGTGTTGAGGGTGTTCCTAATGATCAAGTTATCTCCATCAAATTCCCAATATGTGTGTAACTTATTGTGCTTTGGGCTGCTTGGCTTTACGGTATAAAAAACACTGGGCTAGGCCATGTAACATTTAACTTTATGCATTTCACTATTTCAGTAGAATAACTTTTCTATATAAAAAAAAAAACTGGAGAGACCAAGAAGTATCCGATTCTAGTTGATCTCTTTTATTAATATCGTTAGTCACCATCTCAGTCAAATTAGTCACCTTTTACTTTCAAGTTTCAAGGACCGAAAACGACAAGGAGATGTAGCTCAGATGTTACTGAGTACTGACCTTGACCTACAATGGTAAAAGTAACTAAATCTATATAACGCTATTTATAAATGTTAACATCATGGGGATGTAGCTCAGATGGTAGAGCGCTCGCTTAGCATGCGAGAGGTACGGGGATCGATACCCCGCATCTCCATTTGTCTTTTTTTCGCCGTTGAAAACTTCCTCATCTTCTGACAGCGACACACAAAGCTCATAATTAAAAAGCTACATAGACCGCGAATTTCCATCAAGTACAGTAATTTATAAACTAACCGAACTTTAGCGAAGAATCTTTCCCAACTTTTGACTATTAAACAATATACACAGATGTATCGAAATTCAACACTAGAGAAAAAAGCAACACACACATAAAGAAAGAAAGAAGAAGATGGATTCGAAATACAATCGTGCTTGCTAGTGAATTTCCATCAAGTCACGTATTAGAAAATTCACCAACTTGAAGCGAAGAATTTTCTTGTCTCGTTGTTCTGTTTCTGAACACACATAGAAACCTCTAAAAAGTCTTTGTTTTGTTTCTGGACACACAAGACATACGTACACACACAAGGAAGAAGAAGAAGAGATGGAAGCGAAATATGATCGTGCTACTGAGGTAAAAGCTTTCGACGAAACGAAACTAGGAGTGAAGGGTCTCGTCGACACCGGAATCGAAGTGATCCCCCGTATTTTCCATCACCCGCATCTCAGTTTAACCGAGCCAACTCCACCACTTTCCTCCTCAGCGATGATGATCCCAACGATCGATCTCGGAGGTGGCGTGTTCGCATCCACGGTCATGCGAGAGAGCGTCATCTCGAAGATCAGAGAAGCTGTGGAGAGATTCGGGTTCTTCCAAGCGATCAACCATGGGATCCCTATTGATGTTATGGAGAGGATGAAAGAAAAGATTCGTGGGTTTCATGAGCAAGACTCTCAAGTGAGGAAAAAGTTCTATAGTCGTGGCAATACCAGAAAGGTTACGTATAACAGTAACTTCGATCTTTATAGCTCTCCATCTGCTAACTGGAGAGATACTTTAGTTTGTTTTATGTCCCCTGACGTTCCAAAAACAGAGGACTTACCAGAGATTTGTGGGTAAGAGAATCTAAAAATCCAAACTTCATGTTTTGATACTATGGGTTTGGAAGTTTTATTGGTTTGAATGTTTTAGGGAAATCATGTTGGAGTATTCAAAGCGAGTGATGGAATTAGGAGAGTTGATCTTTGAGCTTTTATCAGAAGCTTTAGGGCTGAAACCTAACCACTTGAAAGAAATGGATTGCACAAAAGGTTTATTGATGCTCTCTCATTACTACCCGCCTTGTCCTCAGCCTCATCTAACTTTCGGCACAAGTCCGCATTCAGACAGATCTTTTCTCACTATTCTTCTTCAAGATGATGTCGGTGGGCTTCAAGTTCTTCAGAGTGGATATTGGGTCGATGTTCCTCCTGTTCCTGGAGCTCTTCTCGTCAACCTCGGAGATCTCTTACAGGTAATTTTAGTTTGTAATGAATCAAACCATTAACCCCTATTCATTTGTGTGAATTCTGGTTTATAGCTTATAACGAATGACAAGTTTGTGAGCGTGGAGCATAGGGTTTTGGCTAACAGAGGTGTAGAGCCTCGCATTTCGGTCGCGTCTTTCTTTGTGCATCCTTTGCCGAGTTTGCGAGTATATAGACCGATGAAAGAGCTTTTGTCTGAACAAAATCCTCCCAAGTATAGAGAAACTACCGTCACTGAGTACACGAGCCATTATATGGCGAGAGGACTTGACGGGAATTCTGTGTTGTTTCAGTTTAAGATCTGATAAAAGCTTTGGAAAATGCTGCATAACATTATCCAAATGAAGGAAGGATATATTAAATATGATAGAAACAAACATATACTCAAATTCTTCTCATACACTCAAGTACTCAAGAAAAATAAAGAGATTGAAGTGAGATATGTCTGATTATGTCTTTAAATTTGATTTCAATTAATTCATAGCTTAGTTCAAAATGTATCAAAAAAACAAAACAGAAGCATCTGATGTAAAACGGTTATTTTGGTTTGAATAATAATTTTACATTCAATTCAGAAAAAAGAAAGAAAGAAAAAGATATGTCTCATCATGTGACAACACTTACAGTCTATCTTTTCAAAAAGTTATTATTCACCACTTTGTTAAGGAAACATATCTATACCATTGGAATGAAATGCGTCATCCATAACATCTACAAAATCACATCCTGCATATTCGAGAGGGAGAGTTTGGGTAATTATACTCTTTTTATTTTACTATAGTTTTTTCACTCATTTTTCCAATTTAACATGGTTACAAACAGTTCACCCAGAAAAACAATAGTGTTACTAATTTTCAAGGGAAAATGATGTAAACAATATGCGTTAAGGAAGAAAGAGAGACACAAAAAGGTGAGTAAGAGGAGAATGCAACAATATATTGTTAAGGAAATAATTACAATATATTAGCGGGATCGCCATGTTGTTGGAGAATCACAGAGAATGGCCAACCAGTTGGACATGCCGCTGAGAGGCTGCTGTGACTTTGTTCCTTTCATTATCACCTCTAAAGACTCAATCTTTCTGATCTTTAATTCTAATCCACTTCATATTGCTCTACATCCTCATGAAAAGCCAGTTCAACACCTTATAGAAACATATGCACACAAATACAATTTAAACATGCCTAAATGCTTCCAAAAAGATAAAAAATAATGGAGAAAATAAATCTAAAACCATGCAAAATCTATAAAAATTAAAAAACAAATTAAAAAGAACCAATATATATGCAAACCGAAGTAGGATTAGGTATATCAATTTGATTTTTCTCAATAAAACTGTACCACCGTACTTAAAAATGTTTGAGAATTTGTGGGAAAATATTATATAGCAATCTAGTAGAACTAAAAAATTGTAAATAATTAATATTGGCGGATATAATCGTATTATCATTAATTAAAATGGTATTGTAATAAGTTTTAACGAAGAAAGTATATTAATAAATTTTTTGTTTTTATATGTGCTTTTCTAAATTTTTTTAAAAAATTTACATTGTTGTTGTACAATGTAAATTATATCACAAAAGGAGTGGTTGATTCTGTTTTAGTGTTATCTTTTTTTAATACTGGATTGTAAAATTAAAACACTAGTTGAAAAAAGAGAAACTACACCGAATAACCTAAATTTTTTTTATAATTCACTAACTAATCATTTAATTTTTTACTTATTATATATATTACTATAATATATACTATAACACTTCTATTTTCTATTTTTTTCTCTCTCTCTGGAAAAAGAAAGCAGTCCACTTTTGGACCAAAAAATCTTAAAATCTTAAAATCCAATACATTAATTACATGACTATATAATGAAGTGGGGATTATTGGTTTATGTATTTTAATGGATTTGAAAATCTGAACGAAATCCAGTGTTATCGGTTTCATTATTTTATAATCCATGTTAAAATCATGTGTTATTGGTTTTATGATTTATAAATCATAATTAAAATCATGTGTTATTCAATCATACGGATTTATTAATGGATTTGATTTCATAATGAATTTGGATGGATTTGAGTGGATTCGTTTGTTAAAAATATAAAGACTAAAATCCGAAGGAAAACCCTCGGATTTGTACATACTTACATTTTCTTTCTAATTTAATGATTTATAATTTATTTTTATTTTTTGACCAAAAAGAAAAATTTATTTTAATTTCACATGCAACATGTTTTGAATGTATTTTTGCCATAATTTTGTAATAAGTATTAAAAAATAGTTTGTTTTTTCGTCTAAGTTTAAAAATTATGATCAATCATCTATATTAATATTATTTCCAAGATACATTTTTAAAAATACTTCAAAACAAAACTTTTCTATACTATCATGCAATTATTATTTTTGGCAATAGATTTTATAGTAATCTTTGCATTTTTTTGCAATATTTATTATTTTTAAACTACCAAAATATAGGAAAAATTCTAGGATTTTATTCCAAATTTTAGGATTTTAATTTTCAAAACTGTAGACCAATTAAAAAAAAGAGTGAGTACCTTATATTTTTATTTTAAAGAAAATTATATTATTATTATATAAAGTTTATAAAAATTTAGAAACACCATACAAAATATGAACGTTAATATATTTTAAATGTCATACTAAATTCTATATAATCCAAATATAGTTATTTATTTTTTATATTATATAACCCTATTAAGTTATAAGTTTGACAAATGATATAATTTTAAAAATTCCAAAACTATCCCACCAAAAAAAAATATAAATCATAAATAATATAATCTTTCTAATTCTAACAAAAAAATTAACTTATACAAGAAATAATCTCAATCAATATATTAATCCATATAAGATAGATTAATAATTACCATAATTTTTAAATATTTGAAAAGAAATAACCCCGCACGTAAAATACATAAAATCCTAAAATTTTCTTTTTTATTATTATTAAGAAGTACATTTATAAAAGTATTTTTAAAAACTATATATTATTTATGATTCATACCATCGAGTAAATGTATTAAAAATGCATGGCAACAGATTTAATTGAGATTAAAATTATAACTGCATTGGTTTAGTTAATTAAATTAATAAATATTTAATTAATAGAAACAAAAATTATTTGGAAAGTATTTAACCAATTACATTAAAGATTTTCTGTTTTGAAAATAAACATTAATAAATTTCCTAAAAATCAAATTAAATATTTATTCATTTATTACAATAGATAATGATTATATTTATAGAAATTAATTAATAATAAAATAAGAAATAAATATCTAAAATACTTTCTTTAAAAATAAGGAAAACAATATCTTTTTCCGGTTATCATCACCTAAATCATTTTAAGAAGTTTTTAATTTTTATTGTCGGTAACTTTTATTTAAAAAGTTTGATATGAAATTAAAAAAAGCTATATAAAACTTTTTCTTGCACAAACATTGATTTATGATTAGATTTTAAAATATGTAAGAGTTTGGTATAATTAAAGAATGTGTAAGGGTTTTGTATTCATCATATACTTATTTATCATGAGAATATGAATTTAAACGGTTTTCTATCATAATATTTTTAAATTTAATAACATTATTTTAAATTTAATTTTTCTAATACAAATTTTATAAAATAAAATTTATTGGGTTTTTAAAAATTGTTATTCTGCGCAAACACGGGATAAAAAACTTAATCCGGCATGAAGAACGGATAAAATCCTAGTTAATATTAATTGTAATGTATTTTTTTCTAATTTTGAGCATCTTAAATAGAAAAATAAAGTCAATGAAAATCAAATAACAATAATAACAGAAAAGACTTGAACCAATTCTACCTTATTTTTCTTATTTAATTATCCAAGAGAGATGAATTAGTATTACAAAATATTTTAATATAAAATAATATATGTTATTTTGTAATATATTTCAAAAGAAATGCGATTATGTACCATATTTTAAGAGAAATGCATGTTTTGTAGTATCTCAAAAGAAATTCGATTCTATACCATATTTTAAGAGAAAGACATAGATTACAAAAAAGCTTCCTTTAAATCAAATGATAATATATTAATAGATTTGAAGAAACTAAAAATTACAACATGATCATTTAAAAAAAAAAGGATAAGTTACAATTTGATAAATTTTATTTCCATTTCTCTAGTGGTATTACATTGTTTGCAAGGCTTGCGAAAAGACTGTTCAACGTATCCATACCATGACCACAAGCGTCTCTTATTTGACTGTAAAAGTGGTGGTGATGTTACTGATACTAATGTTAATGCAAGGTAACCTACTGTGTTTGATTTGTTATATGCATATCTTTTTTTAGAAGATTTTGTATATTGACATATATAGTTTAAATTTTTCATAAATATAAAAGTAAATACATTTTAATAATAATGTAAAGTGATTAAGCATGATAAAATATTTTATAATTTGACTATTATATTAGTAGTATAGCACAAAGAAAAGAACAACAAGAATATACAGAATATACAGAATACTACATATGTATGAGATAATGAATAATAGAAAAGCAATAAAAATTTAATCTTCCTCCGATAATAAAAAAATATTTAGGGATGAACATAAAAATCAAACCATATCTAACAAAAAATTGAAAGAAAAAAAAAGAAATTATAGAAGAGGAAATTAACTGGTTTGTTTATACTGAAAGAGATGCAGTGTGAAACTTTTTGAAATAAATAATGTGAAAATTTTTAAATATCTAAATAATTACCAACCCCTAAATTTCAACTCTAGATGAAAGTCTAAATGTACTACGAGGTAAAAAAAATATTTATGAAAGATAGTCTAATGCTTGAATCAACTTGGATCATAGGTCAATAGTGGATTTTACTAGGTTTTCTATGTTTTTTTTAATCTTTTTCGGTTTTCAAATGAGTAGATATTAACATAAAACTCGAACCGGAATGATGACCAGTTCACACATTTAAACGGTCTGACTGGATAGTCTGGGTCGGGTGTGAAAACATGGCAAAATATTTTTATGAAGCAACAGTTTGTGAAATAAAATAAATACCAAATATTTAATATCCATATGCCTATTAATTGTTACATTTTAGGTAGACTGCAAAACTATTCCCAGTTTGTCTTCAAAAGGAATAATATGATTGGAAAGGGAGTATAAGAAAAACCTGATAGTCGCTAGACTTTATTTGCATAATAGGAAGTTCTGGAGCACTCATTACATTCCACACGAAAATTTTCAAGAAACTTATCTTAGTATTCGAAAATAATATATCTATACCCAAACATGCTTTAATACCTAAGTTCCACGGAACAATTAAACCAGCCCAAATACTTTATTTCTAGAATCAGTCCAATGGCTTTGGGACAGAACAAATCCTAGCTTTGGAAAGGTCGGTGAAAACTTTAGTTCTTTAATTTTGGTATAACACTTCATAGTCACCTAGTCACTATTATACATGAGACTGACGAATTGGGGGGCTAAATGTTGGGGTCAAAATTCACGAACGATTAAAATATTTAAATATCGAGAAAAATTTCTATATTTAAAAATTTTTAAAAAAAAACAATGTTCGGGAAAATATTTTAGACTTTAAATTATTTTCATCGATAACTTTACGAAGAGAACATGAAAATAATTTTTCGTATCTATTTTATGATAAACCAATAAAATTACGATTACATGAACTTCTTGTATCGTAAACCGATCAGCAACCGAGGGGAAATCTCCCTGCCGAGCCGGATGACCATGCACATGGTTAACTATGTTGAGCCGGACGGTCACGACCTGCACCTTCTTTAATGCCAAGCCAGTCGGTCGGCCCGGCCGTTCATTCCTCTGTATCGAGTTGGTCGGCTCGGCCGTCCTGTCCCTTGATGCCGACTTGGTCGGTCGGCTTGGCCGTCCCGTGCATCCTTTAAGTTATGACCCGGTCGGTCAGCTCAGCCATCTCGTGCATCCGTCGATGCTGACCCAGTCAGTTGGCGTAGCCGTCCTGTGCATCCCTCGATGCTGACCCAGTCGGTCAGCTCGACTGTCTCGTGCGTTCCTTGGTGTCGAGCCGGGCGGTTGGCTCGGCCATTTAATGTCGTCTCCTGGTCGAACCGAATGTGCTCCCTCGTGCTGCCGACCCAGTTTTGCTCCTAGATGCCGAGATGGTCGATCGACTCGACCTTTCCAAGTACCATCTCTCAACGCTAAGCAGGTCAACATGCGTCGTCCCAGGTCGTCCCATGTCACCTTGCTTCCTTGCCGACCCGTGTGTACAAGAGTGAGAGACATCGATCAGCTTAGCCATTTCCTCTCCACAAATAGGCCGGGTCGGACGATGTTGTCCATCAATTGTGATTGGCTCGGCCATCTTCTCCTCTCAAAGATAATTGGCCGAGCCAATCATTCCTTTTCATCGATTACACTTTGTTCTTCGTCTTTAGGATTATTTCGAGAACTTATCGATGTTTTCGTAAGCTTCTTGATGTTTTACGGAAAACATCGTAACACTTTTATCTATAGGAAACAGTAAAACGTTAACTTAAAACAAACCAAAATGTCAAACCAAAGAAATTATCAAACCAAAAACGAAGAGAGAAATCGAGCCAAACCGACAGACGAGTATCATGGGCTTCTCGAAAATTCTTGAAGATTCCTCAAAGGCGGTGGAAAAAACGAAGACATAGGCTCATACATCAGGAATTTAGCTAGTTAAGGCTTAAAGTTGCCAGTATATATAGATATCAACGTATAGCTTTCTAAACGGATTCTCAAATCTCGTATTTTTGCACTTAGAGGGGTTATTGGTAGATGGATTTTTAAAATTTTTTAAAGAATTTTGAGATTCCATTATTATTGGTTCATGAATTTCTAAAATCTTAGTAAAATCCATTGTTATTGGTTTGAGAATGTTGAAATTCCATTAAAAATCCATTGTTATTGGGAAAGTTAACTTATCATTGATTATAGAATTATAACAAAATCTAATGTTATTGGGAGATGAATTCTATTCAGTTTTACTCATAAGATAGAATTCCCAAAATATCATGTATATAGATCAGATTCTCAAAATATCATGTATATAGATCAGATTCTCAAAATCTATATAATAATATAAAAAACCCCCAATGAACAAAATAAAAATTATTGACAAAGATCTACTCCAATTTCAAAAATCCAAATTATATTTTCAATTATAATTTGTCATATAATTTTTTGTCTTCAATTTCAGTAATGTAATTATTTGTATTGGTATTTTTATGAAAAAAATTTTTATACTTTTTTAATATAAGAAATTATGTTTAAAAAACATAAAAATCACAAAATATTAATTAAATAAAGACTAAAATAACATAATCACAATTAATATATTATTCATCATATCATATGAATATAATTATAATATGTTATTCTTATTTTTTTTAAAAAATAAACACTTTAAAAAATATATGTTTTATTGGACGAAATTAAATTTGTAAACTTCTAATTTAACACTAATCATATATTTACTGTACCAAATTAATTCTAATAAAGTTAAGATAAATCAATGAGAGTTTATATCAATCCATAAAAAGTTAATGTAGAATTCATATAGAATCCACAAAATTTTAAAAATCTATAAAGTTTTAGAATTCATAAACTCTATACAAATCAATCTCCCAATAACCCCCCTTAGATATTTTTAACTTTCCTTTTCGATTTATTTTATAATATATTACTTTCAGTTTTTTCTCGAGTTTCTATTTTCAGAACTTTTGGGACCTAATTATTGATTTATTTTCCTAAAATACATTATGCGGATTTCGGTTCTCACAATCAGCTCGGGTTACAACGTGACACACTGGCTCGGAGACGATGTCAGGTCATGATGAACGGGCTATCAGCTCGGATTACACTCGGAATAGTCGAAAGACGATGAAACCCATCAGCTCGGGTAGACGCGATGACGCACATCAAAGAGGATCGATCGGCTCGGGTAAGGAAGCTCGATGTGCTTTCATCCGTCGGCCAGAGCCGATGACGGCAAGTCCTGATCGATCAGTTCAGGTGGAACACAAGCATTGTTGTCCTGTGACAATCGACTTTCACCTCACGCCTCAATCCTCTGTCGGCTCAGACACACCAATGTCATGGTTCATTGGCTCGGACTCGCGACGAGGAAACGATGCACGATGCATCATCGGTCGACCAACCCAGCTCGGATGCGTGGAGTACGCCCGGCTCAGGAAGACAACAATGTTTGGAACACTTTTATGTATGTCGGCTCGGGCAACGGGTGCTACCGGCTCGGGCACAAGTTCATGCTAGAAGAATTATCGACTTTGTTCGGTTTGTTATACGAAAAGTTCGACTAATCGCTACTTTTATCAGTTTTTAATATGAATTATACGAAAATAAAGTTTTTGTATATTTTTTCGTAAAGATATTGATAAGATAACTTTATCATAAGCTAATTTCTGAATATTGTTCTTTTTTTTTTTATCGAAAATACCCAAATACGGAAACTTTTACCGATATTTATCATAATCTCGGTTTCGACCCTATCATGTTTAAATTCGTTTTTCTTAATTTTATAGAAACTGATAAATAATTTAAAATTTTGTTTCTTTTAAATTTAGGTTAAAAAAATTCAAATATTTTCTTATTTTTTTACATTAAAATATTAAAATTTTTTATTACTATTAATTAGAGTTTTTTTGAATATAGTCTTTTTTTTTCAATCAAAGCCACAAATCTCTATAATTTTTTTTTTAAAAAACATGTGAAATTGTATGAAAGCCATCGGTCCTTGTTCCCATTCTATTACGGATTCGATAGATTTAGTTAAAATGCTTTCACATCTATAGATGAGTAAGCTTTTGCAAAGAATCATTTTCGAGCAATCCTATGCGAAACTGATCAATAATAATGCCAACAGTGATTTTCCGTGCCAATTTTGATAAATTGCGGATATATATTAAAAATGTTTTTGCTGAGATAATAAGAAAAGAAAGCCACAAACTTTGTAATAAGAACGACAAGAAAACATTGATATTAAAATATGTGTGAAAAGATATGATATGGGCCATATGGCTAGTTTGGGACGTAATCCTACAGTTGGAGACGATTGAATAATTGAGTAGCTGAAAAGGAGATAGAGATAAGAGTTGATGTGAAGACAGAATCTTTTTTCAATTCTGAAAACCAAAGAAGAGAACATACAAAGTTTTTTACATAAAGGGAGGGAATATTTAAAAACATGGGAACTGCATAGAGGTGTCCTTTATCTTCTCTTAGGACAATTAACTTACGTGTTGGATAAAACCATCTTTTGATTTGAAGATGACTAGGAATTTACCTGCTTTATATGCATGGTTAAGTTTTTGATATTTTAAAATTACGTAGATGATAATAATTTATTTTATATGAATGATTAATATAGTAACTAAAACTGTTTGTTATATGAATTCATTTTTTGTTGGAGTTAGAAATTTTTTATTATTTGTAAATTATATTTTTTTTTTGTTTTGGTTCAATAGTTTAGAAATAATAATAGTGTATTATTTTTTATTGTATATTAGTTTTACATTAATAGTTATACTAAATAGGTTTATAAAATAAATATTGATTTTATATAAAAATGACAAAACTTCAATATAGATGTTGTCTTTAATATATAAAAAACTTTAATGAAATCTTTAGAGTAAAAAACATTATTACTTTTGGGAACAGTAAAAACAAATTGGGTTAGTTTGCAAGATAACCATACTGCACCAAAAATCCCACCGAATATATGTGTAAAGATGAGAGTTTATGTTGTGGACTTTTGGCCTATTTTATGTCGATGCTGACCCGAAATGTGTGTGGGCGTGTTATGGGAAAAAGAAAAGTTCTCTGACACAAGTGCCATGTAGATGCTGCAGCTCGTCACTATAGCCACCCTAGACGATCAAATCTATATCCTAACATTTCATATCTACAATTAAGTTAATTAGATTTTCCCATCTTCTTTCGAGTGTGGTAGGTACACTACCAGATTTCTATTAAAATGTGTAGGATCTATACTCTTACATCAGGTTCGACTGAAAATGGTAGACATGAGTGAGAAAGATGACGGCGGTAGATTTAGTGGGAGAAACTTCAGTTCTCAGATTTTCGACTTTAATTTACTCTCTATCTGTACTACTTGATTTCTAAGGTGTTAGATTAGTAATTTTATAACAAATTTATATTAGTTTATTAATTCTTTCAACTAAAAAATATAAAAAATGGAGAAATATTATAGAAGAAAAAAAGATGACATAGAAAAAGACTGATTTTTGTTTTTGCTAAAGAAAAATAATAGTTCTTTTGGTCATTACATTTCACAAAGTATGATCTTGAAAATAGAATTTGACAAGATATGTTGAATATTTATTAACCATATTTTCTTGAAAAGTTTAATATTTTCTGTGAATACATATTACACAACAAGTTTTAAATGAGCAAATGGTGAAAATCCAATTCTATGAATGGTAGACTAATGGTAGATTATAGTAATTTTAGTAGAATATTTATTCCAAACATGATAGAATACATAGGTTTTACATTTAATAATAAGAATGAAGAGGAATAAAATAACAAAAATAAAAAGAATATTTATTATATTCTAAATCTAATATTTAATATTATTACTCTATAATTATCTAGAAAATAATGAATAAGAAATAATCATAAATAATAAATACTTATTGTGAATGGTGTAAAATTTTTAAGAAGGGGTGGTAGCAATTTTTGTCATTTCATAACAATTACATAAAACACTTTTTACTCCATATCATTCCAAACTTCTGATAATCAAAAATTGTTCCCTTAAACGTTTAAGTACAGATATTGAATAATAATAATTTTTAATCATTTTAAAATTAGAATATATATATATATATATATATATATAATTTAATAATATAAGATGTGGATGATTATAATTATAATATATATATATATATATCAACCTTACATACATTGTGAGTTTTGAAAACTATATTAATCGTTTATGTCATTTAAGTATAGTATAAAAATAGTTAAATGATATAATAAAACATTCAAAGTAGTGTATTAGCAGTTCATATACACATAACAAAGTAATATTTTAAAACAGTATTATTCCATTAAAAAAACAAGTAGAAAAGTCCAAATTTTTTATGACAAACATGAAGAGAAATATAAATCAAAACAGTCAACTTCTTCGATTACCATAAACACACTCGCACAAAGCATAGTATACATATTAAAAGCCATCTTAATGATAAACATGAAGAGAAATATAAATCAAAACTAATAAAAGACTTGAATCTTCTTCTTGAATTACCACAAACGCACTTACATAAAATATGGTTTGTATATTAGCAATTGAATTGATCAGTTTCTCTCTATATTATATTTTTTAATTCATATTATGAAAACTGATTAAAAAATATGTATCAAAAGAATACAAAATTTTAAATCAACATGATTCATCGATTTTAGATGCATAAGTACACAACACCAATCATATGTTCAATCAATTAATCAAAAATTTGAATAATTTTTTTTTTTCAAAACAACTTAATAATATATTTAAAAAATTACAGAAATCATAGAGAGAAAAATATCACCAAAGTCTCAGTAAAGTCTCTTTTTCTTTAAAGCAAATATGTGTGCTCTTGATGTTAAACAATTCGATTAGTGTTATGGTTCTATTATGAGTAGAAGTGTGATCCAAGTATAATTTAGACATATATGGCAAAAAAGCCCTTGATTTATAAAGATCTGATATAATAATGAAATTGTGATGATAATTGATTATATCATAGAAAGAAGATGGGGATAAAAAATAATACTGGAGTTCGTCAGTTTTTAACAAAAAACTAAAAATATATATAGAAAGATATAAAATAAATTATTTTTTAAAAAATATTCAAAAAATTATATATTTCTACACATATGGCCAAATAATTTGGAAATATATTAATTATATTTATGATAAATTAGTTATTTAATCAGATAAAAAAATTATCACTTAACAGAAATTATAATTAACTATAAATAAAGACAAGTAAATATACACCATACAAGCAACATCCGTGAGATTTCTTAACTAAGAGATTTCAAAACGTTATCTTTTATAAAAATGCAAATTTAATATGAACCACAATATTTCAAGGATTCACCTATTTCTTTATTTTTTACACAACAAGTCCTTGTGTTTGGCCTCTATTTTAATGCTTTGGCATTTTCCCTCCTTATATATAGATATGCAGAGGTGGCTTTCTAGGTACCAAGTCGGAGGGGTCACAGAACACTCAAGAAAGAAAATGGAATCGAAGTATACAATGGCGGTAACTTTTGACCGTGCCGCTGAGGTAAAGGCATTCGACGAGCTGAAAATCGGCGCGAAGGGCCTCGCTGACGCCGGAATCACAAAAATCCCGCGCATTTTTCATAATCCGCATGCCACCCTAAAGAATTATAAACCTTCTTCTACGGTGACGATCCCAATAATAGATTTCAGTGGTGGCGTGTTCGAATCCTCAGCCGCAAGAAAGAACGTGGTTGCGAAGGTTAAAGACGCGATGGAGAAGTTCGGCTTTTTCCAGGCGATTAACCACGGGGTTCCACTCGATGTCATGGAGAGGATGAAAGATGGGACCCGTGCGTTTCACGACCAAGATCCAGAAGTGAGGAAAACGTTCTATACCCGAGACAGAACCAAAACGTTTACTTATTGCACTAACTTTGATCTTTATGATGCTCCTGCTGCGAGTTGGAGAGATACCTTAAGCTGTTTTATGCTCCCTGATGTTCCGAAAAAGGAAGACTTACCAGAGATTTTTGGGTACGAATACCATTTCTCTAATATTTTATCTATATATATATATATAACGATAGTGGTCTTAAAGATCTAAAACTTGAATTGACATTATTGATGGATTTTTGAGAGTTTACTGGTGTGATTATTTTAGGGAGATCATGTTGGAGTACTCAAAGAAAGTGATGATGCTTGCAGAATTGATCTTTGAGCTTTTATCAGAGGCTTTAGGGCTGAATCCTAATCACCTCAAAGAAATGGATTGTGCAAAAGGTTTATGGATGCTTTTTCATGTCTACCCGCCGTGTCCTGAGCCAGACCGAACACTGGGCGCCGCTCAGCATACAGACAGATCTTTCTTCACTATTCTTCTTCAAGACCACATTGGAGGACTTCAAATTCTCCATGATGGATACTGGATCGATGTTCTTCCTAATCCAAATGCTCTTATCATTAACGGTGGAGATCTACTACAGGCAAGTTGTTGTTTACACTTGAAACCACGGTCTATATATACAAATCCCATAAGTAATAAAAACACGGTCTTCTTATTTCTTTTTGTTTCCAGCTTATCTCGAATGACAAGTTTGTAAGTGTGGAGCATAGAGTTTTGGCAAATAGAACTAAAGAGCCGCGCGTTTCGGTCTCGTCTTTCTTTGTGCATCCTCCTTCACCAAGTCCGAGAGTATATGGACCCATTAAAGAGCTTCTGTCTGAACAAAACCCTCCCAAGTACAGAGACACCACTCCGGAAGCCTCCAACCACTATGTGGCTAGAAACGTTAATGAGAATTCTTCGTTGAGCCATTTAAGGATCTGAACGTAAGGGTGAACCTGATCTATATAGTCGATGTTGTCTTTGAGTTTCCAGTAACATTTCAGTGCACACAGATGCCCCATCAAGGTTCCTAAGAGTACTGTACTACAAGTTTTTTCTTTTGTTTGAGGAATAAGAGTTCTACATGCTGTAGAACTATCAAATTAAAATGTGTATTTCACGTTTGCTCAATTTATCTAATAAGATATTACTGTTATGAATAATATATAAAATATCCATTATAAGGCTCATCTCTTAGAAAAATTCTAGAATTACTTGTACATTAGGGTTTATTTTATCACCAAATAATTCATTCTTCTAAAATAATCAGTTGGAATTCATAAACATGTAAGTTTTTCAATTGTGACAGATCTTTCTTCACTATTCTTCTTCAAGACCACATCGGAGGACTTCAAGTTCTCCATGATGGATATTGGATCGATGTTCCTCCTAGTCCGAAAGCTCTTATCCTTAACGTTGGAGATCTACTACAGGGAAGTTGTTGGTTACACTTAAAATCATATCATACGGTCTATAGAAACGCCTAAAGTAAGAAGAAAACACAGTCTTCATAGTTCTTTTCTTTTCAGCTTATAACGAACGACAAGTTTGTGAGTGTGGAACATAGAGTTTTGGCAAATTGAGGTGAAGAGCCGCGCATTTCGGTCGCGTCTTTCTTTGTGCATCCTCCTTCATCAAGTTCGCGAGTATATGGAACCATTAAAGAGCTTTTGTCTGAACAAAACCCTCCCAAGTACAGAGAGACCACTTCGGAAGCCTCCAACCACTATGCGGCTAGAAAAACTTGATGAGAATTCTTTTGTTGAGCCATTTAAGGATCTGAATTCGATGTTTTCGTTGAGTTTTCAATAACATCCAGTGCACACAGATGCCCATCAAGGTTACTGAGAGAGTACTACATGTTTTTCTTTATATTTTTTTCCTTTAATTTGTTTGAGAAAGATAGTTTTACATGTAGTCCTATGAAAATGTCTATTTCACGTTTGATCAATTGATCTAATAAGATATTAACGTGTATTCATTAATCTCCAGTCCAATAAAGTTAAACATTTAAACCAAAGATTATTTATGTCATTTTTTAATATATTTAGCGGTGAGGTTTCTTAGCAATTTTATTTTTGTGCTTTTAGGTGATAAGTATCCCCTCTTCGGGGGAGATCAGCCCATGTTATATGGTTTCTTTTCAACATTTTCTTATATTACGAAAAGTAAGTTTTAAGAAAATATTGTTGATACTCTACGTCAGTTTCTTCCTCACGAAACATTGGCTAAAACAAAATTCCAAAAAAAATAATAATAATAATAAATATCTATTTTTGATAAAAGAATTATATGTTATATGTATTTTGGTAACTTAATTTTATATTAAGTTCCGTTGTCGACCAGTCAAAAAAATCATTCGCGCCAGCCTGGTCCATGGAGATGATGCTTCTCTGAGTCTTAGATTGTTGTATTCTCTCCATTTATGGTATATAGCAGTCTGAAAGGTGTTTCTCATCAGGAGTAAAAGATGCAGTCGGTCCAAAGTTGGATTGTGCAAAAGGGATAGGATCTGGTCCCAGTCCATGGAGAATTTGTTTCGAGGAATGCAAACATAAGAGATTTCCATATCTCCAACGAGTAACTACATTCAAAGTAAAGGTGATTTCTCGTATCCAATAGGTGACCGCAGATCGACACAATCAGTTTGAGTCCCAGAGTTCGAATGACCAATTCGGTCTCCAGTCAAAAGCCTGTTCATAATAGACAGCCAGGTTAAAAATGCATATTTTGATGTTGTGTTAGAGAACCAGACATCTTTGGATCACTCTTTTCTGTCTTGGGCTTGTCTAATCAGATTCCAAGTCCCTCTTGACGTGAACTGCCTTTTATATTGGTCTCCCGAGTAACGCCAAAGAGATAGATCCTCTTCATCTCTTCTATCACTCATTGCTCTGCTTTGTATTTCATCTTCATCAATTCAGTTAAGGAGTGGAACCCTATGCCTTCGTCGACGATGATTTTGCATTACTGTGGATACTTTTGCTTGCAGTGGGATCCCCATGTTAATAATCCCTCTAGATCCAATGATACCATAAAACATTTCTAACGATGATCATGAGTCGTACCAGAAAGATGTGTTGAATCCGTTTCCAATCTCGACCTTGTGATGGAGTTTGACAATTTCTCTATATTTGAGGAGCTTCTTCCACATCCATAAACCTTTATTAGATGGGGTTTTCTCGAACGGAGCAGAAGGTTTTATCTCCAATTAGCATTAGGGTTGTGTTTTTAATTCCCTTTTCATTTGTTTACAGTTTTATACTTCCCTTAATTCTTTCAGGAGCCATTCTACTAAACCACAACTTTGGAAATATAATGTTTTGATGTAGATGTTCTAAGTAAAGTATTTTTTTTCTTTCTTTTTGCTAAATTCTAATTTAAAGTAATTTGATGAGGTCAATTGGTAACACTTAACATTCTAGGAGTTTATAGAGGAATTACATGTTTCGAGAAGATTCATTCGCACAACTTGAGTCATTAACAGCACGGTCAAAATGATATAGTTGGCATCAAAGTTGGACGGTGGAGGACGGCTACAATGAGATTAAAAGGACAGAAATTTAGAGATCACGAGTTCACGACTCTTGATGCCATAATGAACTTGTGAAAAATATGATATTATGAGAGACATACGAAGCTTTGGGTTTTATTTTATCATAAAAAGCTAGTACATTAAACACGTGATGGAATTTCAAGACTGGTTTAGAACAATAACGTCGGATTAAGCATTTTACGCAAGCCCTAGCCCCTATGTTTAAGGACCCATATATCTCCCTAAATTAAAATATGTATTTCAAAAACTTGATATTATCATGATTTCTATTTAGTAATTTAAATTACTGGCTCTAGAAATAACTATACTTTACTAAAAAGAGAAAAGAAAAAAGAAAATTACATATTACAATAGTACAATTATTGTCTATTCTACGCGGCACCTCTACTTTTTTGTTTCTTTCGTTCAAGGTCCCAGATTCCTTAATTAGGACCGTCACTAGCTAGATTCAAGGACGATATATATCACATCATTCACATGGGCTATGACATAAACATGCATCAACCAAAAAGTTGAGCAAAAAAGTGTTATTAACTTTTTTCACACACCAAATATGTTTCTGTGGTTATATATGCGAGGGATATGAGATAAACATCTATGCTTGGGACTTATGCTTGGGACTTTGGGTAAATAATTCGGTTAGTATTTTTTGGTTTTTAGATATTTCGAGTATAAAAATTTAGGAACCATTTAGTTCATAAAATTCAGTTCGATTTTGGACTTTGGTTCGGTTTTGATAATTAATTGAAAATCGAATAATATCAGAAAACTTTTTGGATCCGAATTGATTTCGGTTTGGTTCTAGTTTTTTTATGTTTTCGAATAATTGAGATAAAATTATCGGATAATTCGAATAAATAACAAATATTTTAGATAATTATGGATGTTTTGGATAAAAATATTTACATAATTTTGGATAACTCGGTTTTTAGTAATATTTGAATAATTTTATTTATTTAGTTATTTTAAATATAAATATAAATAATATTTTTAAGTATATAAATTAAATTTCGGATATTTAGGTATCCGATCGGTTTTCGGTTTAGTTCGGATATTTTTAAATTAATTGAAATTTAATGAATATCTCACAAAAATTTAGTTCGGTTTCAATTTTATTATTTCAGTACGGTTTTGGTTGGATACTTTGAAAATGCCCACGCTTAATTAACATCAACCAAAAAGTTGAGAAAAACGTGTAATTATCTCAACTTTTGCTCACACACCAAATATATTTATGTGGTTATATATACGGAGAGTGTCACAGAGCTCTGATACAAGAAGAAATACATAACACACAAGTCACAAGTCTATCTCTTTCTTCAGTTTCTTGATCTTGTGAGTCAAAAAGAATAATAATAATTAAGAGACTAGAGAGACACAATGGCGGGAAAATACGACCGTGCCTGTGAGGTAAAAGCATTCGACGAGATGAAAATCGGCGTAAAGGGTCTCGTCGACGCAGGAATCACACAAATTCCTCGTATTTTCCATCACCCGCCACATGTCACCATAACAAACCTTCCTAAACCCTCTTCGACTGTGGTGATTCCAACGATCGATCTCGGAGGTGGCATGCTAGAATCCACGGTTACACGAGAGAGTGTGGTTGCAAAAGTGAGAGACGCGGTTGAGAAGTTCGGGTTTTTCCAGGTGATAAACCATGGGATTCCACTTAATGTAATGGAGAAGATGAAAGATGGGACTCGTTGGTTTCATGAGCAAGACTCAGAAGTGAAGAAAGGGTTTTATAGCCGAGACATCACCAAAAAGGTTAAGTATAACACTAA
Organism: Sisymbrium altissimum; assembly: GCA_900406495.1. Classification (NCBI taxonomy): domain Eukaryota; kingdom Viridiplantae; phylum Streptophyta; class Magnoliopsida; order Brassicales; family Brassicaceae; genus Sisymbrium; species Sisymbrium altissimum. The sequence goes on from OVBI01000146.1 coordinate 75,808, forward strand.
TTTCGATCTCTATAGCTCTCAAGCTGCGAACTGGAGAGATACTTTAACAACGGTTATGGCTCCTGATGTTCCTAAAGCAGAGGACTTACCAAAGATTTGTGGGTACGTTTACGTAACATTTATAGCCCCATGCTGCTCTAAAAAAAAAAAAAAAAACACTCATACCTCCATGTATATAGTATAATTATGTTATAGTGCCAAATTGTTTTCGTTCAAAACAAATTAGGATAGTACCTTCGCTTTTACGCAGGACTAATTATTATTTACAAATTAAATATTAAATTTTAAATCCATAAATATTTACAAATGGTTAAAAATATATTATTTTAATTTTTCAACTTTATCTTCAATCATTAATTTTTTTAATATTAGTGTCATAATTTTTTTTATGTTTTTAGTTTAGTCAAAATGACAAAATATTATAAATATAAATCATGATTCTAAAACTATTTTTTAAATTATAATGATTCTAAAATGTTTTAACAAAAAATATGATTCCTTAATTGTTGGTCAAAAACATAAATATAGAAAAAAAAATTATATATAAGAAAATTATATTAGTTAATTTTTATTTTCATCCTTTATTTTAATAAATAAATTTATTTGTTATTTTTATTAATAATAGATTTATAATTAATTTAATGATAGATATTTGAATTTTTTACCACATTAATATGAATAATATAGATTTAGTAGATTTAGTTTAAAATATTTATAACTGATTTTTAGTTGTTTGGCAATAGGGATAAGAAATAAAAAAATAAATGAAAAAATATATCTGAAAAAATGAAAAAATGACACATCAGTAAAATAACCTATAATTACTTCTCTTTTAATATATAGTAGATCTTTCAAAAAGAAAACAAAAGAATGAAAAATTATTATGAAGAAACAAACTAAACAAACACAAATGACAAAATATCTTTGGAATATAATTTACTTTTTATTTAGGAATTTTATTTACGGACATTTACAAAAGAATTTGCTAATAGTTATATACCAAAGAGGCAAAATTAAAGGAGTAAAAAAAAAATTAAAGGAGTTATCCCCAAATCTTAAAGAAATATTTGAGACATAGTTTTTTTTTTGAAAGTTCATTTCTATTTCGAATAAAATTAAGTAAGACTATAAACATGACATTATATTTTGAAACTACACAATCTTCTAATATTTTTAAAAACTATATTTTTTATAAATGAAATAACTAAGTTAACCTAATTAAACATTTCAATAAATTTAATATTTAAATTTTCTTCTTATAAAATGAATCATATATAATTAGTATTTATATATTTTATTTAAAATTATGAAATATCTAAATTTAGTTAGAATTTGATATCTTAAAATTTTTATTTCTTAGATTTTCAACTTCTGATTTTTAAAAAATTTATTGATCATTATAACCTTTTTATTACTATTATTATTATTATTACTATGTTTGCTTTTGAAGATAAAAAACACAAGTTTATTTGATTTTTTCTAAAATTTATTTAAATATAATCTTGAAAGTTTTATAATTGATCAAAATAGTTATTTAATTTAGAAACAACTCAATAATAATATAATAAAATTTTTAGGTAAGTTATTTATATAAAATTAATTAGCAAACCAGATTTTTATTAGAGATGATTTTGAAATATTTCAAATGTTATCGAATTATATATTTTAATATATTTAATAATTAAATATATTCTTATTTAAGTAAGTTAATCAGAATATTAATTAATATTTTCGAATTTTTATTTTTATTTATTAAAATATAGGTCAAAAAGACTTATTACCTATAAATACTTATAATTTTCAAAAAATTAAATAAATAATTTATTTTTCAAATTTCAAATCTTAAATAGGCTATTATGCTAAGTCATTAAAATATTTGATAATTCAGGACTTAACTGATGATAAATATTTCAGGGAAATCATGTTGGAGTACTCAAAGCAAATGACGAAGTTAGGGGAACTTATCTTTGAGCTTTTATCAGAAGCTCTTGGTTTAAAACCTAACCACCTCAAAGAACTGGACTGCGCAAAGAGCTTGTCATTGCTCTCTCATTACTACCCGCCTTGTCCAGAGCCTGATCGAACCTTTGGCATAAGTTCACACACAGATATATCTTTTATCACTGTTCTTCTTCAAGATCACATTGGAGGACTTCAAGTGCTCTATGATGGATCCTGGATCGACGTTCCTCCTAATCCGAAAGCTCTGTCGGAGATCTCTTACAGGCAAATATATTATTGCATTCTTGATTGTTTTTCTAAATACACGAATCAGTCCATATTCTGACAAATCTCAACATATGCATGTGTGATGGTTTCTTGCAGCTTATAACCAACGATAAGTTCGTAAGTGTAGAGCATAGGGTTTTGGCGAACAGAGGCGAAGAACCGCGAATTTCGATCGCATCTTTCTTCATGCACACAATACCAAATGAGCAAGCATATGGCCCCATTAAAGAGCTTGTTTCTAAACAAAACCCTCCCAAGTACAGAGATACCACCACGACCGAAATGGCAAGACATTACTTGGCAAGAGGACTTGACGGGACCTATCCTTTGCGCCATTTCAGGATTTGAATAATAAAAGATGGACCCGATTTCAGACGTTTGCCTAGAGTTTCCACGAAATTATCTAGTATACAATAAAATTACTAGAATACAAGTCTATTTCACATTTTGGTATTAAAATATATCATCGTGTATCCAATAATCAATAAACCATCAATGTCTAGAACGTTTCATTTTGTAGTCCTTGAGTTGGGATATATCATGTGTTAATGTCTTGGTATTCGGAGACAGAGTAAGACCGCGAGTGTCGCATGTTTTTTTTAATCAAAGAATTTCCCTCTGAAGAGAAGTAGCCTAAAGTATGGATCAAAAGTAGTAGACGGAATATCTAGATAATATAATGATATAAGAATCTAAAATAGCAATCACTCGATAACCAATCATTCAAAAACTTGCAAAAAAAAAAACTGACACTGCATATATTATCATGTGATATAGATATATAATAGAAAGACATCACGAACCACAGTGTATAGTTTGCTATATAGACTCTTCTTCTACGTATCATATTGCTCATGAGTCATGAATCATGGTAACCATATATAGTGTTACTGCTCTGTACGAAAGCCAATACTGCCTCAATAGACACTACACGATGCTCAAAAGGAAACGATTGACGTGGACTGCGCTGAATGATGCAGCTGTGATATAGCTGTGTCCCTTTCAGCCTCTTCCACTGTTTCAAATTTCCTGAAAATACATGTTTATGCATCATCGGTTACTAGTTACTACTATTAAAGTCCAAAACAATTTCATTTTGAATTGCGTATATACCTTGGAGGGATGAAACCTTGACCACCTTCTTCTGAAAGAGCTTTCTCCAATCTCTCCTCAAAAGATGTTGCGTGCCAACTCACTTTCTGGTCCTGCAACAATAAAAGTGACTCCTGTGTGTATAGTAAACGAGAGGAAAATGTGAGGAAGCCTAGAGATTCTGAAAGAAAACAGAAGAGTACCTCTTTGTACTTGTTTGTAGAGTTTGGTATCCCATTACCATCCCACCATTTGGGTGAGATTTGAGATTGCTCTTTCTCATTCCAGTGAACTGCAACCATTCCGATGATAGGCCTGTCCCCAGAAGTTATGGTAGATAAAGCCGCCATGTTATTATTACTCTTCTCTTCACTCTCCTTCACCCAAGGAGAAATACTAGTTTCACCTATCTGATATTTTTCATCTGAACTCTCTTCCAACTTTCCCTCACAAATTTCTGATGTGGGAGATTCATTTCCCTCTTTGCAAGCCTGCTTTTTAGTTTGTTCTAGGCTCTCATATGACTCTTCAGGGAGCTTACATATGGAGGCGTTTTCAATAAGACTGGAAGCTGAATGCACAAACTGAGACCTGATTCTTGGTCTCCCCCTTACTGCTGACTCCATATTTGCAGGAAAGACGGTTTCAGGAGTTTGAGTCTCGTCAAATAGCTTCAATGAAGCCAGATTACGCGAGGTTGCTGAGAAATTACCTTTTCTAGCCTTCTCAGGTATCTTTGAAGTGCTGTTCTTGGAAGAACTAGAAGAGTAAGATTGATCAAAATCACAATCAAACCGCACCGACTTTCTCTTTCCCGTTATGTTTCCAGCTGTGAGAAGCACCTCGCTGTTTCTGTCTACCCCATCCCTGAACGAAGTACCAATGCTTTCTTGGCTTACTTCACCAGCATCACTATATCCAGTAGAGATTTTTGCACTGTTTTGGGAATCTGTTATGCAGCTGATATTGACAAAAAGAAGACAGAGTAAATTCCAGATCATTGAAACCTACAGAACTTCTTGCGTGATGTAAGAATCATGTAAGGATATATGCAGTCATGGCAGTTTTACTTTTCAAACGCTCTGCATAAAGAGATATTTGTTAAGAAAATGAACATCTAGCACTTCACCTGCTAGGAGTTTCCTCTGAAACCTCTCCACAGGGTTCATCTGTCTTCTCATCCAAGTGAAACACTGCATCAGAGTTACTGGAGGAAAGAAATTGGGAAGATGTAAACTGTTTCCCACGTTGTGGAGTTTCCAGTTTCTCGGACGCTTTCCTAATTTCAATTGGTGTTGCTGGTGTTGTGCTGCAAGCTTGAGCCTGTAACTCCACAAGTAAATTAAAGAAGGTGAAGGTCTCATTTTGAAGGAACCACCAACTAAGTTCTATTGATATTTGCAAAAAGGAAAAGATTCTTTCCAAGGCTTATTAAGATTTTCATACTTTAGGAGAGTAAGTCACACGAAATTGCAGCTAGTTTCCCAAGTAAAGATGAAAAGAGACTAATGCTAGTAAGCATATTTTGACATACTTTCACAGTGAAGCAATGGATACATCACCTACACTCATCTAAAATAAAGCATCTATGTGAATATTTTCTAGACAAAAAAGCATTGAGTTACACATATTCTAAACATCAACACCTGAAAAAATTGAGCTTAACAAAACAGAGAAAAGAATTAAACAAAGCCAAAGGTGTGAAAAGTACAACGCATTACTGAAAGAAACATGGAGCGCTTTCTTCTCATTCCATAAGCAAGAGCTTTAGTTCTCAAGTATCATAGGAAGTGTCTCAACTCTCAAGAAAACACAGAGAGGTAGATAAAACATGGACACACTAACATTCGTTTTAAAGCTCTAAATATAACATAAAAAAACATAAAGCGTCAGCTTTAAGTATCACAACACATAGCAAGCAAAGATCGAAGTGTCTCAAGCAACATAAGCATGGGGTCTCTGAACTACAGATCAATAGAAGAAGCTTAAGTGAGAACTGATTCGAGGTGCAAAATTCTGGATGGTGATAAGAGAATGAAAGAAACTAACAGTGATTGGGAATCATCACAGAGTTCTTAGGTATGAATTTGAATTTGATATAATTAAATCATACCTCATCCTTAAGAGCTTCGTCAATACGAACAGAATCCAAAGTAGAAACGTCTCTATCATGACAAGGCGAAGAAGCTGCTTTCTCTAGTAAAAATCAGAAGAAACAAAGTAAGATAAGACCTTCATTTCAAACCATTAAAAAGAAAGAGATCTTAATACCTTCTTCACTAAGAAACAAATCTGACAAACGATTCTTCGAGTCATGTCCTCTCTGAAATCATTAAGAAAACAAAAAAATGTTCACTAAATACCAAAATCCAGCTCAACTAGACTAACACGGTGTTAGAATTGTAACGGCTTTATTCCACAGTGAATATTCAAAGAAAAGCGGAGAGAAGGAGAGTTACTTTGGAAGGTTGAGAGAGGGAAGCGTGGTTTGGAGATTGCTCAGCTTTGGCACGGAAGCAAACGAAGAGACAACTCATGGCTTTCTGATAGAGAAGAAGAAGTCTCAACTCGATGTTCTCTTCTCAGTTGTGAAGAGCGGTGTTTGATATATCATTTATTTGAATTTAATTGGTGGTGGAAAGAAAAAAGGGAACAGCGATGGAGGAACCTACAGAGATTTTCCCGAGAAAGTTGAGAGAGAGAGAGAGAGAGAGAGAGTTGGTGGGTCTGAGTCGTTATGTTTTTCTTTTCTTTTCAAATTTGAAAATCCCAAAGGGCTTACGAGGGAATTTTAATCAGGTGTGTATGTGTGTGTGAGCTTTTCGATTTTGAAATGGCATCGAATTATTGTGAAGATTTTTAATTAATGTCGTACGTTTTTTTTTTTCACACTCGTGGGCGCGTGTGATGAACACGTGGATCGATCTTGTTCGTTGGTATATATATTTATGTTTTGTTTTGTGTAAATGATATTAAATGAGGAAATTTGAAGGGATATTTCAAAATTTTAAATTATTTTATCAACTAACTCTCTTTTTTATTTGGTCAAAACAACTAACTCCTAGTAAAGATTGTGTTATACTCTTTCAATTTTAGGGGGTTATTGTGAGCTGTATTTCTAATGAATTTTTAAATAATCAGATTTTATTTTTATTAGTTTATGGATTCTGACATTTTTACTATAATCATATAATCATACACACAATTTATTTTAATTTAATGTTTAAGTTTTTAATAATTGTATGATTCTATAAAGATGTGGTATTGAAATTTGAATTTTAAATATTTTACCTGATAAACAAAAACTTTCAGAATACTATCTATATCTTTTATTAGATTTTTAAAGTCATTGTAGCAAAATATATTGATAGGTTTTCTAAATATGCTCTCCAAATATAACAAAACTCTCTATAAGTTTAACAAACCTTTCATTTCTTAAAATTAACTAATTCTATATAAATCCAACTTCTAATAACATTAGTTTATTGTAAATTTAAGGGAATTATTTCTTTTTGTTATTTTTTTACTTTCTCGATTTTGCAGAAATTCTTTGACTCCAACAAAGTTTTGAGTTTTAACTGTTGTCTGCTATTCCAAATTTCAAATGTCAAAAAAAAAAAACTTTTTAAAAAACAAAAAAACAAAACAAAACAAGTTATACATCATTACATGTATCTTTCCTTAAGCTATAAGATTTTGCCTATTTAACAAGGAAATTTAAACATCGTTACATATGCACATTAGAACATTTTTGCCTATTTAACAAGGAAATTGAAACATCGTTACATATGCACATAGAACATTTTTGCCTATTTTGGTGCTAAGCATCGTAACATATGCACATTAGAACATTTTTGCCTATTTTGGTGAAAGATCGCAAGTAATGGGCCTCAAGGCTCAAGAAGAAGTCGGCCGAAGCATATTCCAAAGTTTAATCCAATCTCACCCATTACACCAAACAATTATTTTAATTTCTTCTTTAAAATTTTATTAACATCTCATCTTAAATTAATATGCCGTAACAAAGAAAAAAGAAAGGAAGAGGAGAAGGCGGTTTATAATGCAAGCAAGCAAACTTCGGAAGGGCAAAAAGAAGAAACTCATCGAACAATTACAACACTCCACCTTGAGAAATCTCACATACAAGAAGCCGTACAGTTTCTTCTCTCTCTCTTAGTTGTTTTTCTCAGACAGAGAGACAAGACCAAACCCTAACAAGCCATGGGGAACAAGAGGTTCAGGTCTGAAAATGCTGGCAAGCCAACTTCCGTCGAAGCTACTAGGATTTGGGCTTCTAAGGTCATCGAAGACTTTCGAGCCTCCGGAGACGAAGGTTAGTATCCTCCGGTTAACTAAAATTCAATTCCTTTCTGACCGATTCTTCCCGGAAATGGTCATTGAGAGACTTGGAGCCTCAAGATTGATTAGATAAAAAGCTCGAATTGCGAATGTTGTACAACCCTGTTCGATTGAAATGCGCTTGCTTTTTCTCTCTCTCTCTCTCTCATTGAATTTCATTGCATTGTGTAGTTTACACGTTTGAGCACAATCTTTCAAATAGCGAACGTGGCGTGATTCATCAGATGTGTCGGAAGATGGGTATTCAATCCAAGAGTTCTGGGTGAGTTTTTGGGTTTGTGAAAGTTTTCATTTTTATGGTGAGGGTGTAGTCTCTGATGGATTTTGGATGTGCTGTATAGGCGTGGGGATCAAAGGCGTCTTTCGATATTCAAAGGGAGGTATAAAAATGGAAAGAACAAAGAAGCTAAGGAGAAATCAAACAGAGAGAAGCTTAGATGTGTCTCATTTCCGCCGGGGGCTGATGTTATTCTGCAGGAGTTGTTTACTCACTATCCGCCTTGTGATGGAGATACTGCTGCTACATCGTTTAACAAGTACTTAGGCCGCTCTGGTAAACAAGGGCAATGGAAAGATGATTTTTTCCGGAAACCACAGATTAGCGGGGAGGAGATTTTAGAAAAGGTGGCTTCTTTGAGTTCCAGGCTTAGGAAAGATAAAGCACTTCAGGAGGTTAGGAGTACTCACTTTTTGAGATATTTTTGTTTGTTTGAATTGACTGTAATATGGATTCTTTATCCAAGTAGCAGGAAGTGAAAGGAAATTGTTTTTTTATTGGTTTCTGTTACAGATCTCTAAGCTGCGGTCAAAACTTCCCATTACATCTTTTAGAGACGCAATTACATCTGCAGTGGAATCCAATCAGGTTCTGTGATCTCCTTTGATATGTTATTTGTTCTCTTATAGCTGAGAATTTGAGATATTAATTGTATGATTATACTTCCAGTGGTGATATTCAGTTGAAACAGAATTCGTTATACATTTTTATTCTAAATGCACAGGTTATTCTCATTTCTGGTGAAACTGGTTGTGGGAAAACTACTCAGGTGATTGTTACTCCTTGTTTCTTGTAGCTCAGTAGAATCATCGCCTTAAAGATTTTAGTTATCCACCCCTTGGATTTGAGAAGCTATCGACTTTTTTGTCCAAGGATACTTATTTATGCAACTTTAAGTATTAAAGAAAGTATCTTGTGTTAAGCTTTTGCTCAGTGTGAGTCTGGGATGTGATATTAGCCAATAGCTGTTAAAAAATTTCCTTTCGACATTGCCCTCAATGTTTTCATTCTCGAGGTTTCTCAAGTGCCTCTGTTGTTATCTGCGATGTTTTAGGTTCCTCAATATCTTTTAGACCATATGTGGTCAAGCAAAAGAGAAAGTTGCAAAATTGTTTGCACCCAACCACGTCGTATCTCCGCAATGTCAGGTTGATATTTTTTCTTATTCAGCTACGTATTCCGTTGATCTTTTGAAATTGGATTTAATTCACATGTATGCTGTGTACTGCAAACCCCTTGCTTAATGTATTTCATCCCTTTTTTGAAGTTTCTGAAAGAATATCCTGTGAAAGAGGCGAAAGCATTGGAGAAAACATTGGTTACAAGGTAAATAATCTTTGTAGATAGACACATGCGTTTGTACATGAAAAGTGGGTGTGTTTCAATATTGAGAAGTGCGTCCATTGACTTTATGTTGCAATTTCAGGTTCGACTGCAGAGCAAAGGTGGAAGGCATTCATCAGTTGTTTTCTGCACCAATGGCATTCTCCTAAGGGTCCTTGTAGGCAAAGGCTCTGTTAATTATGTTTCCGACATAACTCACATCATTGTGGTACTTGACATCTTCTTACTTCATCCACTATCGTGTTTCCATTAAGTATGTGTTTCATATCTATATCTCGTTCGTCGGATAATCAATCTGCCTGACGATATTATAACGAATTTGTGAACTGTCACTGTGGCATCTCTTCTTGTTATTGTTTGTCATCTCAGATTCTCCACTTTTCCCTTGGCTTTAAATATTGGTTATGTGGCTGTCTACATTAATCAGTGACCTGAATGTTACTTTGTAGGATGAAATCCATGAAAGGGATTGCTACTCCGATTTCATGTTGGCAATTATAAGGTAGAATTCGTAGCCTTCTCAAACTGTCTAGGTGTTTATCAAACAAATCAGTTCTAAGTGACCTAAGAAACATATATTAAGCCTATCGTTCAATTGTTTCCCACCATAATTTATATGCCATAAGCTGCAAGCCATGGAAGAATATAAAATATCATTTTCATTGAGTGGATGACCGAATTCAAATTAATGTGCAGGGACTTGCTTCCATCAAATCCTCATCTCCGTCTGGTTAGTTAAGCTCTATTTTCTTCTTTTCTTTTGACTACTAGGATATACTTATAGCAAGAGAGAAAAAAAAAGGAGTTACTGAGGATAGTGAACTCCGACAGAATTGTATACATGGACTTGGAACCTGAGATAGCTGGACTTGATGACCTGATTCAGTATTATTTAGTTGATTGAAAATTTATTGACTAACAGATTCTAATGAGTGCTACGCTTGATGCTGAGAGATTTTCGGGTTATTTTGGAGGTTGCCCGGTTGTCCGTGTCCCTGGATTCACTTACCCAGTTAGTTTTTCTTCTTATCTCTTTCTCTCTTTCTCAAACCTGGTACTGCTGTTGTGCCCAAGAATAATCCCCTTGCTTTGTGTATACAGGTTAGAACCTTATATTTGGAGGACGTGCTCTCTATTCTGAAATCAGGTGGAGATAATCATCTAAACTCTGTCAACTTGAGTATACCCGACCAGAAGCTTGAATTGACGGATGAAGATAAAGTTGCTTTAGATGAAGCAATCAACTTGGCTTGGACAAATGATGAGTTCGATGCTCTCTTAGATCTAGTTTCTTCTCGGGGAAGTCCCGAGACCTATAACTATCAGCACCAATCAACCTCGCTAACACCACTTATGGTCTTTGCTGGAAAGGGAAGGATCAGTGATGTCTGCATGCTCATCTCATTTGGCGCAGACTGGAACTTAAAGTCTAAAGATGGTATGACAGCGTCAGAATTGGCCGAAGCAGAGAATCAGCTAGAAGCTGCTCAAATCATCAGGGAGCATGCTGAAAATTCCCAGTCTAATTCTCAGCAAGCACAACAATTACTCGATAAGTACATGGCGACAATCAATCCAGAGCAGGTCGATGTGAGTCTTATACAGCAGCTAATGAGGAAAATATGTGGTGATTCAGAAGATGGTGGTGCCATTCTTGTTTTTCTACCTGGCTGGGATGATATAAATAAAACAAGACAGAGACTACTTGATAGCTCTTTTTTCGCGGATAGTAGTAAATTCGACATCATATGTCTTCACTCAATGGTTCCAGCAGGGGAACAGAAGAAAGTTTTTAGTCGCCCTCCTCGAGGTTGTCGCAAGATTGTGCTTGCAACGAATATTGCTGAATCAGCAGTTACTATTGATGATGTGGTTTATGTGATAGATAGTGGCCGGATGAAGGAAAAGAGCTATGATCCTTACAATAATGTTTCAACTCTTCAATCTTCATGGGTATCAAAAGCAAATGCTAAACAGCGTGAAGGACGAGCAGGCCGTTGCCAGCCTGGCATTTGTTATCATCTCTACTCTAGACTACGTGCAGCCTCTATGCCAGAGTTTAAAGTTCCTGAGATTAAGAGGATGCCTGTAGAAGAACTCTGCTTACAGGTACTGCTCATTTCGTTTTACTTCCTCTCAATAGCAATTGACTCTATGAGTAAGCCATTCGTTCATTACACTTCGATGTTATTTTCAGGTTAAGATACTTGATCCAAATTGTAGAACTAATGATTTCCTTCAGAAATTGTTGGACCCGCCTCTTGATCAAAGTATTGCAAACGCCTTGAGCATCCTACAGGACATCGGGGCCCTGACACCTGAGGAAGAGCTTACAGAACTTGGAGAGAAATTTGGTCATCTCCCAGTTCATCCTTTGATAAGCAAAATGCTTTTCTTCGCTGTATTAGTTAACTGTCTGGATCCAGCACTTACTCTGGCATGTGCAGCCGACTACAAGGAACCGTTTACCATGCCTATGTCGCCAACTGAAAGACAGAAAGCTGCCGCTGCAAAACTTGAACTTGCGTCACTTTGTGGAGGCGACAGTGATCACCTAGCGGTTGTTGCTGCCTTTGAGTGCTGGAAAAACGCAAAAGAAAGAGGTCTTTCGGCAGAATTTTGCTCTCAGTACTTTGTCTCCCCAAGTGCCATGAAGATGTTGGATCAAATGCGTGGCCAACTTGAGTCGGAACTTAAAAGACACGGTATTATTCCTAGCGACATCTCAAGCTGTAGCCAGAATTCGCGTGATCCAGGTATACTCCGTGCTGTCCTAGCAGTAGGATTGTATCCTATGGTAGGAAGATTGTGCCCATCTTTTGGTAATAATCGAAGATCTTTAGTAGAGACTGCTAGTGGTGCAAAAGTTCGAGTGCATTCGCTGTCAAACAACTTCAACTTGTCGTCGAAGAAGTATGATGAATCTTTAGTTGTTTTCGATGAGATCACACGTGGAGATGGAGGCATGCACATAAGAAATTGTACTGTTGCTCGCGATCTTCCTTTGTTACTGGTCTCAACAGAGATAGCTGTAGCTCCTGCAGAAAGCAGTGATGCTGATGATAGTGATGACGACGAGGAAGAAGAAGAAGAAGAAGATGAAGAAACTGGAGAAGAAGAAGAAGGCGATAATAGTAATGAAGACGGGATGGATGTACATAAGGCAGAGAGTAGGCGTGGAGAGAAAATGATGTCTTCACCTGACAATTCAGTCAAGTTGGTAGTTGATCGGTGGCTGCCGTTCAAAACCACAGCCCTTGAAGTTGCTCAAATGTACATTTTGCGGGAGCGACTAACGGCATCCATTTTGTTCAAGGTGGGTTTATAATTCGTTATGCTCATAACCACTACATACTGTTTTTTAAATTTGATTTGATTTGAATTTTCAACCGTTCATTGGCATTTTATAGGTAAGACATCCACGGGAAAATTTGCCGCCTCATCTTGGAGCTTCTATGTATGCAATAGCTTGTATTCTCTCATATGATGGTCATGCGGGACTTTCATCTTCATCGGAGTCTATGAGACCAAAACATTCGAGGACTGAGATGTATGAAACCGGAGGATGGGAAGACAAGTCGAACACTTTCCTTAACTCCCTCTTTTGGTCTCTGAGTCTGAAAGAGAACAAGCCTTCTTCTAGTCACGCGAATAGGATTCGACAGCATGGCTTCAACACGGCTCCAACAGAAGCTGCATCGATGCCTAGGCAGCAAAACAATAATCAAAGGAAGCCTAAAACAGCCAATAATGTTGATACGGGTAAGAAAAAGGAGAAAATGTTTGTCAATCACACCAATGGGATTCACCAACCTGAAGCTGCATCTACCGCTAAACAATCAAAGCATAAATCAGGCAACAGTTTGGGTGCTGGTAACAAGAAAGAGAACATGCCTTCTGATCAGGTGTATGGCAATCAGCAACCAAATACAGCTCCTAGAGAAGGTGCTGTATCAACGGCTAAGAATCAAAGCAGTAAGAAAACAAAGACCAGATCAGCTAACAACTCTGATTCGGGTAAGAAGAAAGACTTGTATGTTCCAAAAATAGATCTGCATAAAAGGCAACGCGAGGACAAAGCACAGAAGGGAAATGCATGAAGAGCCAAGGGTTTTGGTTTTGTTTTTGGGTCCCATGGAGGCAGATAAATTAATGTATAAACCAAATTTATTTTGGATGTTTCCTCCAATTCTATTTTGGCGGTTCTTGGGCGCAAAGGTTTTATTAAATATATCATGAACCGGACTTTTAATCGGCTTCATGTTGTGATAGTTTCTAGAGTGTTGTTGTTACTCATAAAAGACTCTTCTAGCAGTTTCATATACCTCAAAGTGAGATCATATAAGCATAGAAAAATTCATCACGGCCACGTGGCACGATGAGGCACCTATACAACCTTATCGCGACATCAATACAGACGATGACTCAAAATCCAAAATCCAAAAACAGCCAATGAACATTGAACACTCTTCACATCAACTCTATACTTTAAAAACACATACATCACTTTGGTCTTGACTCTTCTTCAGGTTGAAACAAGAAAGAGAAAAAGAGAATGGCCTACAGCGCGTGCTTCTTGCACCAGAGTGCACTTACCTCCTCCGCCGCACGATCATCTTCCTTCCCCTCGTCCCTTCGCCACGTGTCCTTCTCGAGACCCGTCCATTTTGTATGCAGTGCTCAACAGTCTCAAGAGGACGTTAACTCTGCCGTCTCTCGTCGTCTTGCCCTCACCTTCCTCCTCGGTGCTGCCGCCGTCGGATCCAAAGTCTCTCCTGCTGATGCCGCCTATGGTGAATCCGGTACTATCGCCAACTAAAAGACCTCTCTTTCTCTCTGCACATCTCGATCATATCAAAGAAAAATCTTGAAACATGATTGTGTTTTGCAGCAAATGTATTTGGTAAGCCAAAGACGAACACAGACTTCATGCCGTACAATGGAGAAGGGTTCAAAATCGAGATCCCATCAAAGTGGAACCCAAGCAAAGAAGTGGAGTATCCAGGACAAGTCTTAAGGTTCGAAGACAACTTTGATGCCACCAGTAACGTCTCTGTAATGATCACTCCTACGGACAAGAAAACCATTACTGATTACGGTCCTCCCGAACAGTTCCTTTCTCAGGTTTCTGCTCTGTTCTCACAGCATAAAGTTTAATCAGATGAGAATCGCCACAACTGATGGTAATGTTTCTGGTTTCTGTAGGTCAACTATCTCCTTGGAAAGCAAGCTTACTTTGGCGAAACCGCCTCTGAGGTAATTTCCATTCTTGAGGACTTGCATTATCGAGTTAGTAAACGAGAACAGAAAGCTCAAACCTGTTGTTACTGATCTATTTCCAGGGAGGGTTTGATGCAAATGCAGTAGCAACTGCAAACATTCTGGAAACATCTACACAAGAGATTGGTGGGAAAAAGTACTATTACTTGTCGGTTTTGACAAGAACAGCCGATGGAGATGAAGGTGGGAAGCATCAGCTTATCACCGCCACTGTGAATGGTGGAAAGCTTTACATCTGTAAAGCACAAGCAGGAGACAAGAGGTGGTTTAAAGGAGCTCGGAAGTTCGTAGAGAATGCGGCTACTTCCTTCAGTGTCGCTTGAAACTAACTAAATCTAAAACATACTTATGGAATTCTCTGTTATTTTGTTGTCTTCTTATTCGTTGTCTCTTGTATTAAAAAAAATGAATCAAGAAACAAACAAGCATTTGATAATATGTCTTTAAGCCTCTCTGGTTGTTACTTGTTTAGTCTAGTGTGATGAGACCTTTTTTGTAACCTTTTTATAAAGTTATTGCTGGTAGATGTTCATTTGTATGATGACATAGTCAGAAAAATGCTAAAAAAACAAAGAGCTCTAATGAAATGGTTTGAAACAGCTTATCAAGGCAAAAAGCTTCGTGGCTTATTTATTAATTAGAAGAATTCTCAATATGTTGCAAATTAGCAATGAGATCCCCTATACTGAAACAATGGTGTAGCTGAGCTATCTGTTTTCCTTTAAATTACAAATAGAGCTCAAGGCAAAACAACAGAGCAGAGATGTGAATGTAAGGGTGCTGATAACCTAACAACAGAATATTCAACTTACGGGAACCGGAAATTGGACCCAGAGAGAGTTGGCAGAACGAGAAACACACTGCAATTATCGGTCAGGTTTCTCAAGGTAATAAATTTACTTGGCAGAGCCTGTTCTTCATTTTCTCAAGAAAGAAGAAAAGCATAGTTCTCCAATCTATCAGCTGGTACACAAGCAAAAAATATCCAGACAATGCAGACCTTGTTCTCCATGGCTCACAGAGATTTTGTTTTACTGCGGTTCTCATCCACCCACATATTCAAAAAGTGCCATGGAAGCTTCAAACTCGTGCCGTTAACATGTATAACCATGGCTAGATAATGATGCTCTACTCTCATCCCAAAACATCAGTCACGGATTATGGAAGCGTAGCCAGCATCTTTTTATCAAGGTTCATGGGGAAAAGTTCTACAACCTGATATACCAAATAAAAGAAATTAAACACTAAGCACAACACCATGGTAAGTCACCATTAATGCAAAGGCAGAAACAGCACTAACCTTTTGATCCTCTGTGTAGCCAGTGCTCACACTTGATATAGACGCTGAACAAACCAAAACAACGGAATTTCTTTACGCAAGTTGAGGTGCATCTGAAGCCGATTGAGTAAGATGTGTTTTTGGAGTACGTAGATACCCATGTTTCAGCATCTTTCCCATGACCTTCTCAGCATTCGACTCCATTCCGTGACTTTTGTAAGCCTTATACATAATTGCGAACGTTTTGGTGACAAGCCCATAATTTGTCTCCCCCATCTCATTTACAACACCTTCCATTTCTTCAAAGCGTTTTTGGGAGCCATACATCATTATTTTACAGTGGTAGAGAGATCTGCATAGTTTCCAGCCAGCAGACTCGGCACGCTTGACGAAATTATCAAGACTGTCAACTTCATTACACCTGAAGTAAGCTGCAATGATTGCCCGCATGATACTCGATTTATTAACACATGTGTTATGCTCAAACGCCTCGTCGATTCTCCTCTCCATTGATTCCACAATGTCTTCTTGAGCATATAGTCGAATCAAAAGCACATTCAACCAAGGATAATACTCCTCCCCAGAGAGAAGACTCAATAAATTTTCAATCTTTTCGACTCTACCCTCAACGGCTTTCTTACAATATGCACATATCATAGCTCTAACCAAAGGACCTCTGTTTACACCATCCTGATCTTTCATAGATTCATACATTTCTTCCATCTTATTCAAATCCCCTGAATTTGCATACCCACGAAGCATTAGCAGATACGTTTCCGTGTCAGGCTCAACTGAACCAGTCTTCATTTCTTGAAACGTAGCTTCCATTTTATCCCAATTCCAGGCAGTCACATAACCAGCAATCAGACAGTTGTAAGTGCTAGAATTTGGAACAAGCTTTCGCATATTCATTTCTTCGAAAGCTGCTTCCATATTCTTTACCATCAGAAGCCGACCGTACACCGATATTAGAATATTATAGGTCACAACGGTAGGAGCACAATGCGTTTGCCTACTGAAATCTTTAAAAACTGACTGACATTCCTCAGCAAGCCCGTTGTACATGTAAGCACTCATCAAAGCATTGTAAACTGACGCTGTCTGACTTCGCTTCTTAGCCGCCTCATTGAAAAGAAAGACTGCAAAGCTGATGTCCCTGGCTCGACCCGCAATCTTGATTCCTTTTGCATACTCCTCCGATGTCAAAGGGATACAACAATCCAGTTGTCTTCTCCTCCACTCTAAAACCTGGAACAAAAAACATCAAAACCTAAAGTAAACAAACCAAGACCAATCCAGTTTAAGTCATGCTGCTGCTCTCATCCTATTTCTGATTTAACTCAATGGTGTTTCGTTCTTACACACAAACTCGATCTAGTAATGAAATACTAGAAACAGGGCAGAATCAAGATTCGAACTTTATAACAAAACACACACAAAAGATGTGAAATGAAACCTGAAGAGCCAAGTAAGGAAGCGTAAAGAGTTGATCCATAAGCTCGACGATGCCAGCACCATCGCGATAACTTCTAAACAACCATTGCCCTTTCTGATCCAAAACGCTCTCAAACCGTTCCTTACAGTTGCCCACCGCTAAAAGTTCGTTTTTTAAAATCGAAACCTTTTGGACCAAATCAGTACGATGAGCAGGCAAGGTGGCCACACGGGTGAATTTGTTGATAAAGTGACCACTGAGTTTCATAAATTTCGAAGTCATTGAGTCAAAGACTTTGCCTTATGGAGCAGAAGCTCCGGCTAGATTGATAGGAAAGATCGGATCTGGGGATCTGCAAACTGTGTGCAGCAAAGACCGCAGAAGTAGGGTTTATGGAATGAGAAGATGAAGAAGAAAGAAGATGGCTTCGCACGTGTGAACTCAAATGGATAAATGCTGTTTGGGCCTCGGGCCATATAGACATATAGTAATTTCGGTTTAAGCATACCATTCAACCATGCTAATTGCACTTGGTTTAGAATTGGTTTACCATTCACAATTTTTAATTTTTAATTTTTTTCTTTAAAAAAAAAATCTATTTAAATTATTTAATCCAATTAGATGTCATACTCGGAAAAAAGTTCATGGTATTTTTGGAAGACCAAGAGTTATCACACTTGCAAACAGATGAAACACTGCTGGCTAAAGCGTAAAGGAAAAAAAAAAAATGAGTCGAGCAGAATATCGTTTTTTTCTAAAATTTTCTTTTTTTTTATCATTGATAACAAAATGTCAAGTACTTGACCAAATGTAACTTAGTTGTTGAATGGGGTTAGTCAAATATCTGCAAAGTCAATAGTATTTTTTCATATATTCTAAAATTAATATAATATACTTATTTAACTTTACAAAATCATATGTACATATACGTCGTTAGAAAAATATATTTTTTAAATAAGAACTTATAAAAAGAATTTATATAGAAAGCAAATAATGAATATATTTTTGGTTTGTTAATAAGTAAAATAAATAACCAGTACGTAACTTTTTTTGTGAGGAGGTATGAGAGTGTGGCACATTAACATATTTTTAGAAATATCTACTAGATTTTCTCAGTTTTTAATTTGAAACAATTTCAATACAAACCTCCAGGTATATTTGTTGCACAAATGACCTAAATAAGTAGCATCTGCAAAGGTATGACAAGATAATTGGTTGCATCAGCTATATACGGTATGAGAGAAGGAAAAAAAAAAGCATGGAAGTAAAATTAATGTATGACGAGATGGGATCATGAAAGAAAAATCAACGATGACATGACATGTATGCCAAGATAATTGGTTACATTAGATATATAAGAAAAATCATGAGAAAAAAATCAGTGTAAAAAAAGATTACTTGGACCAGTAAAATGTAAATGAATTGTGTTTAGATCAGGAAGATGCAACAAAGGTAAAACTAATGATCATGATCTACACGATGACAACACATGTCCATGAGGTGGATATAAGGATCATACTGTATTAAGGGGTTTGGCAGTTGCCCCATGAATATATCAAAACTTCATGTAACTTACGATGATTTAATTTATTTGACTCACTGAAAGAATATGTTTTTATGCCACTCTAATTAATTCCAAAACATAAATCACAAACTTATTGTCTCGATTCCAAAACTATTTCTACGTAAACAAAATAATCAAGATCAAAACCATATGCATGCCAATCAAAATGATACTCATGAGTCGTGTGATCATAAAAGTTATGAAACATTGATCTCAAAGGTTATTGTCTGTTCTTCGTTTCACTGATTATATATTGTTATAAATAAAAATGATTACTCGATCGACCAAATTGAAAAAACTAGCTAGTTATTTAAAAAAAAAAGAGACAAAATATAGTTCCAAACTAACTCATCGATTTTACGTTGATATCGTGATTCCAAATTGGCTGTGATTGTCATTTTTGTTTACGATAAAAAATTATTATATCAACGTAAATGATCATACATAAATTAATTATTATAATACTAATTTATTATATGTAAGCTAAAATGATGACGAAAAACGATGAGTTCCTACAAACCCTATAAATTACGCGGAGAAGAGGAGTTAACAATCACCAATGAAACACTTACATGAGCAATCAAATTTAAGAAATGGAAATGATTTTGATGATTTCTTTGTGTTTGACGAGCCTCTTAGCCCTTCTTTTGCTTAAACCATTCCTCAAACGAACCGCCACCAAAGTGAACCAACCACCGATCTCCATGGCGACTTCTGGTCATAGGAAACCTCCATCAGGTCGGCCTCCACCCTCACCATTCCCTCCGATCCCTCAGCCATCAGTATGGACCACTCATGCTCCTTCATTTTGGCCGTGTCCCGGTACTCGTAGTCTCTTCTAGTGAAGTAGCTCATGAGGTTATGAAAACCACGATCTTTAAGTTTGCCAACCGACCGAGATCAAAAGCCGTTCATAGGATTGGTGGGCGTGATGTAGTGTTTGCTCCCTATGGAGAATATTGGAGAATGAAGGTATTTTCCTAGCCCTTTTTAATTCTTCTTGAGCATTTTTTTTTGTTTATTTTTTATATTCAGCCTTATATTTCTCAAATAATATCTAGGAGATAAGTTTGATTATATATCTTACAAGTGAGTTACTATTATACTAGGTAATTACCTGTGTCTTGCATAGAATGAAACATTTAGTAAAAAAATTCTAATATATAATTATAAATTATACCATAAATCAAAATAATTTTTTAAATATTTAAAGCTTTTGTAAAAA
Organism: Sisymbrium altissimum; assembly: GCA_900406495.1. Classification (NCBI taxonomy): domain Eukaryota; kingdom Viridiplantae; phylum Streptophyta; class Magnoliopsida; order Brassicales; family Brassicaceae; genus Sisymbrium; species Sisymbrium altissimum. Next base: position 95,892 of record OVBI01000146.1, read on the forward strand.
AATTAAAAACTCAATTATGTAGTATATTTTTTTGTGTGCACAAAACACAATTATGTAGTAGATAATGCATATTTTTAATATGTTTGTGAGTTAAACGTTAAAACCAATAAAATATTTAATATATTATAATGTAAAAGAATTTAATAAAAATTCAGAAAAAATTTAAATGATTTTTTTGTATTAAAATTTTCTGAATATATGAATTTATCTAATTTGAATACAGTTTAATGATATTTCTGATATTTAATGATGATTTTATTATATATAATATTACATCAAGTTTTAATATATGGTCTTAATTTAAAATAAATTATAATTCATATTAAATAAATATGTTTTATGAATGAATAATATAAAATGTAATTTTACCTAATAAAATACATAAATGAATTAATTGATCTTACATATTTATTTCCCTACTCATATGGTTAGTGATCATTTAGTTTTTTTATAACAAATTTCTGAACCATTTTTACAAAAACAAAATGATTTAGAACTTTTAAAATTTTTAATAATTTAATTTTTCTTTAAAATTTAAATTATAGCATATGTGGAAAAATTATATTTTACTGTATTATATGTTTGATATGATAATTCAACTTATTTAACAAAATAAAATTAAATAAAAATGATGTGTAAATTTAAATGATTTAAAAACAAATAATATGATACAATTGGATATGAAATCTCTATTATTTAATTATTTTCTGGGTTTTATATAAAGAAAGAGGATGAGTGATTTTGTTTAGATTACTAATTAATTATATGATTAGCAATTAATCTGCTCACCAACAAAATGGTTGGGTCTTTTGAGAAAGTAAGAGAAGAAGAGGTAAGTGCAATGATGGAGAAGCTGGAGAAAGCAAGTCGTTCTTCCTCATCAGAAAATCTTAGCGAATTCTTTATAACTCTACCAAGCGATGTTACGACTAGAGTTGCCCTGGTAAGAAAACATAGCGAGGACGAAACCGCGAGGGATCTCAAGAATCGAGTGAGGCAGATCATGGAGCTACTAGGCGAGTTCCTGATCGGGGAGTATGTCCCTTCCTTGGCATGGATAGATAAAATCCGTGGATTCAACGATAAAGTGGAGGAAGTGAGTCGCGGGTTTAGCAATCTTATGGACAAAGTGGTGCAAGAATATTTAGAGGCAGGTAAAAAGAAAACGGATTTCGGTGATATATTGTTATCAATCGAAGGAGAGAAGACTAATGGATTCAAGGTTCAAAGAAACGACATAAATTTTATGATCATGGTAAGATCATTAATTCATTATAAGCCATCTTTTCATTAATAACTACAGTCACATATGGTACGTTTTTTAGTTTGAGTAATGACGACATGTAACTTTCAAATTACTTCATATCAGGATATGTTTATAGGAGGAACGTCAACAACTTCAACTCTACTAGAATGGACGATGACGGAACTGATTAGACATCCCGAATGTATGAAGAAACTCCAAGACGAGATTAGGTCAAGTTCTAGACCTCGTAATTCATACATAAAAGAAGAAGAAGTTGAGAAAGATGAAATACTTAAAAGCCGTGATAAAGGAGGTGCTCAGGTTGCATCCTTCTCTCCCACTGATACTTCCTAGACTATTGAGTGAAGATGTCAAGTTAATGGGAATAACATAGCCGCAGGGACAGAGGTAAAACAATATTTAGAAAATCAAATTCTTTTATGTAAATATCTATACTTATGACCATGGTTAGCAGTTGAAAACGAAATATATTGTGAAACTAGGATATGCTCATACATAACTTGAGACATAAAGATATATAGTATAGATATTTCGGTCATGAACTAAATTTTGATTAGTAAAATCATGGTGTTAGTTATAATAATTACTTGCCATCGTATTCCTATATATTTCAAATAATTTTGGATAACATTGTAATCAATGCTTGGGAAATCCTAAGAGACACTGCGGTATGGGGACCAGAAGCAGAAGAATTTAAACCAGAGAGACACTTAAATTGACCTTTGGATTATAGAGGAAAAGATTTGAACTACATACCATTCGGATCAGGGAGAAGGGTTTGTCCCGGCATAGGATTCGCTTTGGGTTTGGCAGAAGTGGCAGTGGCCAACATTGTAGGCCGATTTGACTGGAGAGTAGAGGCCCGACCACTTGGGGATCAATCTGATCTAGCTGAAGGAGTTGGTATCGATGTTTGCCGCAAGTTCCCTCTGATCGCACTTCCATCTTCGGTTGTTTAAGATGCTTTCTCTTGATATCACCTAGTTGGCTAGTTATGCAATATTAATAACGAAGAGTTGTCATAGGAAAATAACTCTTTATTCACACATACTATCCAACACTTGTTAAAGTTGTTATGCCCGTACACAATAAACATATACTGTACTTCCGGTTCATAATGTTATATATATAGTTTGTAGTTGTACACATTTATAAAGTTTATAGTTATACAACTCCTAATCCACGGTATATATACCCTTGTTTTATAATTAAGTAAACGTCGTTTTATTTATTTAGTTCTGATTAATAGGGAAAAACGTACGGTCTGAGTGCTTCTGATCATGACTAGCAGGTTGACCAAGTACTTTGCCAAAAGATCCATTGGTTATGACTTATGAGCCAAGTCGTACACGAAGAATTAGCCTCTTTCACCAATGATCAACATTGGTCATTGTTGGCTAGCTAACAGGTAACAGCTGTTCAAGAAATGAACAATGTTCTACACTTTTAGATTCCTATCAATTGTATTTTCTCAAATCACAAGTATACAAGTCCATGTTATTTTAACAACTCATTTATTAATATACCTCACATTTGAGTCATATATATATTAAGTAACTGAAATTTGCTGTAAGTGATCCTAAGAGGTAGAGAGATGACAAAGGCTGAGCAACGGGAAGATCAGAATTGTATAAGATAAATAATATATACATATGTATAACCCTTAAAAACTTACTTATTTTTTCATTAGATACCATTAAACTATAATATGGCTATTTAGCTATAATCTAATAGTTTTTTTATTAGTGCCAGTTTAAATTTATATATATATATATATATACTATTCTACAATTATGTTCACTCTAACTCTTTAATGTGCAACACCATTTGATGAATTTTTTTAAAAGATTATGGACTATAGATAGTCGCTCACTAAAAATAAATAAAAATCGATTAATTAATATTTTCATAAAATGAATACTTCAATGTAAAAGTACCCAATCGCTCCATTACCATGATTTATCAGACATTAGAATTGTAACGACCTATGATTTTCCATACTTTGTTAATCAATGAAGGACTAGAATATATAGAAACTGAATTTATTTATTTCCAAGTGATCCAATCAAAGTACGTCAGTTTCTCGATCGTTTGTATTTGTATACGTATAAAGTGTGTGACTCATACATATACGTTTAGTCTATAAGTATATTAGTCTATATACCGTTAATTAGTCTATTACCATTTGAGAGGTTAATTAATAGTATGTTCTAATGTATATATGTGCTCATACGTAGTCATAGTAACATGTATATACATACATACATACATACATACCTAAATGTACTTACAATCTGGGAAAAGCATTGTGATGCTGAATGAATCTCATCATCTGATGCTACTAACAAGTTGATCAAGTACTTTGCCAAGAGATCACTTGATTGATGAGTTAAGTCTGCGCGACAAACTATCCTCTCCGATCAATGAACATCATCTGTCAATCTGTCATTGTTGACTAATAGCTGTTCAATAAATTAACATTGTTCTACACTTTTAGATTCATATCAATTGTATTTCTTTCGCAAATTTAAGTGTATAAGTCCAAGTATTTTTGAACGCATCTGACTCATATATATTAGTTTACTAAAATTTGCTGTAAGTGGTCCTAAGAGGTAAAGAGACGACAAAAAGCTGAGCAAAGGAAGATGAGAACAGTATTACATATAAGTAAGATACATACATACATATATATATATATGAATTGACACAAATCTTGTGTACATAATGTAATATTTATTTCATGATTCATAATAAGTAATTGACACACGATACATTATATTATTACTTAAAGCTAGCTAAGTCTCTCAAGACTCCAAAGTCAAAAAGGTTGTTTATGTAATATATACTAAAAGCCCGCTTGCGACATGGATAAATACAGGCACGATCTAGTGCTTCAGTTAATAAATATATATATATATATAGATATATGTGTGTGTGGTTCTATGACAAGAAGCACAATTACTACTAAATAAACTGACTGCTATTTAAGTTTAAATAGCATACGGCAAAATGCACATGATCAAGCCGCCGGAGCCACGTCACAGTCGTCGTCGTCATCGTCTCCTCCGTTCTCTTGGCCAACAGTTTGTGAGTAAGGAATTGGCCGAGTCTGAGTTGACTCGTATAGCCTGCCTTCTACTTTGTTGTGACTCATCACTGCCATTTTAAAATCAGGGTTTTGTGTGGTTCTGGTTTACTAGTGGATTTTTAGTATTGGTTGCAGATATAGAGCTCATGAACTGCCCTCAATTTATAGCATTTCTAGGTTTACCTTTGGGTTTTCATCTTTCATATATTCTCAAGAATAATAATCAAACAGCGACATTGGGGAATTTTGTGGGGTTATATTTGAACGATTTAGAAAAATTAATATTATCACACGTGATATTGATAACGAGATTCTAGTAATGTCCAATCTAATTATTATCAGGAATTTCATATCAAGAAGATAGGATTTTAATCAGCTGTATAAAAATCATAATTAGCTAGACTATAGTATCTTTGTGACACCAAAAACAAGAAGCTAGTATCTATTCATTGTCAATTTAGCATTGAAATGAAAACGTTTCACGGTTTAAGGAAATATGATCTGACGGATCTAGAGAACAGTTTGTTTATAAAGTGGTCAAAATCATTGAATCATAGATTAGGACGAACGTTGACCCAATTCTCTTCATATCTTTTTCTTACTCACACTGACTTAATTCTTGATATGACGTCAATGTGCATCTATAATCATAGACAAACATGTTTTGCTGATCCAAAAAACTGATATAGTTTATATATAATCAAGGCACCAGTCGCACCGCATTGAATTGATTATAAACATGCTTAGACACATAAGACGACAAGTGAAGTACCAAAAGAAAGAAAATATATTCTAGTGGTAACTTTATTTTCTCTCCATCTTGGACATCTTTTGGTTTCTTTGCCCTTTGTGAAAAGCTAAGAGAGTGCAAGTGTGACATGGCAATAGTTATGACCACAACTTAGTACAACGTGGCACGTGATGGCCCACACCTGAGCCAACCTCATGGAAGTTGGCTGCAGCTCACGTTTTACACGTGGAGGGAACAGTTCATGCACACTCTTACGTTGCCTCGCCATGCGCCTTCTCATACCTTTGTCTATGTATACAATATCTATATACATATGTTCTATTATGTATGTGAATAATATTATGACCTCATATATACTCTCTACATATAGCTTTTGGGAGTACTTTTAAAGCATAAAACCCTAAAGCTGGTGTCATAGTCTTTCTACTATTTTGGCTACTTTAATTGGAATAATATCTTATGGAGAATTGAGTCAATGTTTACTAAATTATATATGGGGCCTTTTTATGTTTCTTATAACCAAGAAATTTTAGGATCTTTGAACCGTAATTAATATTTCTGGTACTTATGGCGGACCTACAGCCAAAAATCATATCATTTTTACTGCACCAAGTTTTCAAGCACACACCCCCTCTAACCCGTTAACCAAAAATCATATCGAATTTTAACTTCAATTTGAACCGATCAACGATTAGTCGAAAATTTGTGTTCCTACCAGCAGTAATCTCCATCCTTTTGAAATAGCTTTCATAAAACCATCGTACCCAATCACCGTTTATTAAAGCCTAATTCGGATCTTGGAGAATGATTAATGTTTATACTCTTGGATTTCGTGTCTATGTTGAAAGGAAAGAATATTCTTCGAGCCGTACGTAAAAGGTTTTTGGAGGTAACCTGTAAAGCAAAGGCAAGCAACTGGAACGAGGAAGAAGATGACAGGTTAATGGGTTTGACGGTGGCTGAGAGAAATAACCATGAGAAACTGAATCGCTTGGCGGTAAAGTTAAAGAAGGGGAAGAATGAATCAGGTTGGAGGTGGGATTATCTCGATAGATTGAGGAAGCAAGAAGGAAAGATGAAGAAAAGGGAGGAAGAAGTGAAGAAGAAGAAAGAAAAAGAATAGACAAAGAAAAAGCGAGACAACTCATAATTTGGTTTTTTTTGCAAGATTCTGTTTTGTTACCAATGGAGATCTTAGCTCAACGGAAAGCATTGTGCGAGATATGATACAATTCACAAGAATCATTTGAGAATGTTACCAATGGAGATCTTAGCTCAACGAAAAACATTGTGCGAGATATGATACAATTCACAAGAATCATTTGAGAATGCCATTGGTAAGTGACAATATTGATTTGTAGCTTGACATTTGGCTTTATCCAGAACTGCCTTCTCTACACATCACCGGAGGGTTGCATGCAACTTCAGGGATCAATCGTTATTTCAAAATAGTTCCGAATAGCTTAGACATGATTAAGCTTTTTGATAAACTGATGATAAGTGGTGTGAAATTAGGAGTGTCAAAATGAGCCAATAGTTTAGGAGTTGGTTCAGCTTTGTTCGGATTTTCATGATCTGAAAGTGTGTTTTCTGTGATTATTTAATAAATAAGTTTATTGATCTAAATTAAATAATTTGTGAGTTAAATGAACGATAATTGATGAGTTACGAGCTAATTCAAAAGCTAAACATTTTTTTAATAATTTAAAATATATATATATATATATTATATTGTAGATATAAATATATTATAAATATTTTTATCACAAAATATAATATATATAATGTATTATAGATATAAATATTTAATATTATATTATATTATAATATAATAATAATAATATTATAGATATAAATATATGATATACATTTTTAAGTATTTGGATTTGGAGTTAATATTTTTATTTATATTTATAATTTTTTTTTATCATTTTATTTATAGTTATTTTGATTCTTTAATTAAAATATTAGTTTGCGAAGAGTTTAATTAAAATGTTAAGCATGAGTTATATTTTCTAAATTCATTTATAAATAAACTGAATTGAGTTAAATTATAAAATATTCAAGTTATGATGAGTTGAACTGAAGTAAACCAAATTAACTCATTTTAACACCCCTATGCAAAATGCATTTGGATACTTAATCTGATTTGTTGTTTCCCCCACATGTGAACCTTGTTGGCTGTAAATAATCATCTTTGTCAGTCTTTACTATTAGATTTCTTCATGCCAAGTTCTAAAAGCAATATCACATTGAATGTTTTGTAATTGTAAAGTATGTTGCTATAGTTGTCGATGTGTATATATTGATCTAGGTATAGGCATCAGGATTTTCAGTTTACTGTTTTCTTGTTATTTCAACACATAGTCACACATGTTGTGTAAGTAAGTAGTCGCAGACATTTGCAAGATTCTCTGTTCTGTAATGCATCGTGGAACATGCACTATACATTACTTGTTGTTGCTCTATGTTGACTCTGTTAAGGCCTAAAGGAAAAAATTAAATGATGAAGAGTCAGATTACCTTGAAAAAGTTGTCAATGTAGCAAAGACCAAATACTCAAATGATTCCCGTAGCTATAAGGAAAAATGAAAGAACAACAAATGCAATACATTTTTTTTTTGTTCTCAACGACAAGCAAAGCAAAAAAAGCCTGTTTCCAGTCCAGACATAATAAATGCAAAATACTTAAGTAGTCCTCCTTTCACACCAAAATGCAAACTAATAATACCATCCCCTCAAATAAATATGACCTTATGCTTTTTGTTTTTTTCTTCTTCCCCAACTCAGAGAAAAATTCCAACTTCGTATGAACAAAGAATCCAACTCTGTTGCACAAACTCAGGACTCCGGTACTGCAACTGGCGCTGGAGGTTTGAGAAGTGGCTGCAAAGCTTTCACAACTATACTCATATTCGGTCTAAACTCAGACTCGTATTGCACACACAGTGCTGCCACCGCTGCTAGCTGCATTGCCACATAATGCATATATTTCAGATGAAAGTATGCGATTAAAAAGGTCAAGAGTTGTGATTTCTGATATAATTTCCATACTTTCAGATATTTGGATACTCGTGGAGTGAAGATAGTACCTTAGCTACTGATTTAGGAGGATATTCTCCTTTTAGCTTTGGATCAACACACTGCTTCACTTTATCTTCACTGAGTCTCGGTGTAGCCTGAACAGCAAACTCCAACTTCTCAGACAGGAGATTAAAACAGAGCAGGATACAGACTTGGACAGGGCACAGATAATAAACATACCCAGGTTACAAGACTTTGTTGGCCACGTGGCATTGTATGATCAACAGGTTTCCTCCCTGTCAAAAGCTCTAGAAGTACAACCCCAAAGCTGTACACGTCACTCTTCTGCGTTAACTGTCCAGTCATAGCATATCTGCAAATGGGAAGACACACGTTTTAGCTGCCTCGTTCATACTATCTTCTGGATGCAAAACTTTTAAGTTTTTTAAGGAAGCTTACTCTGGAGCGTGATAGCCAAAGGTGCCCAAGACTCTTGTAGAGTGAAGACGAGCAGCATTATCAGGAGCTTGATTTGAGAGATTAAAATCAGCAATTTTTGCTTGATAGTCTTCAAAGAGAAGCACATTGCTAGACCTTATGTCTCTATGTATCACAGGAGGCTGAACCTTCTCATGAAGGTATTCTAAACCCCTAGCTGCCTCAACGGCTATCTTCACCCTCGTTATCCAGTCAAGTGTTGGACCTGGCTGTGCACCTTGAACTCCCTTCCTACCTGTAATAAATGATAGCACATTTCAAACACCCATTGATTCGATTTCATATATGTTATAGCAAGAATGGGAGGCGAAGCTCATCATACCATGTAGAATATCGTGGAGTGATCCCATTGTTGCAAACTCATAAGCAAGAACACGGAGGTTCTCATCGACGCAATAACCGACCAGTTGAATGAAATTATCATGCTTCAGTCTTGAAACCATGGAAACCTAAGCAGAAGCAAGCAAGAGGATGTAAAGAAAAGTTCCCCGAAGACATAGGAGGGAAAGGGGATTGAAGCATAAAAGGTTATAACCTGACTCAAGAACTCGGCGTTTGTTTCAGCTTCAGGGGCAACATCGAGTTTCTTTAAAGCAACTGCTTTACCATCATTTAGAGTTGCATAATATACCCTTCCATAAGATCCCTCACCAATCAGTGACTTTGACCCAAAATTGTCGGTCTTTTCTTTAATCTCTTCCACAGACAAGGGAGGAGCTTCAATGGGAAGAGCTTCCTTCGGCGCCTCAGGTTTTGCAACAGGTTGTGGTTTTGGCTTATTATTTGCTGCATGTGTGTAACGAGCAACCAAACGTATTCCAATTAGAAAGATACAAAGGTATACATCAAATGTTTCAAGTTCCTTCTTTCAAAACAGTCAACTCCTAATTCTTACGTGGGCAAATAAGATACTAAACTATAAAAAGCCTTGAAGCCTCCCAATATATCACGAATCACAACCAAATATAGACAAAAAATTTCAGTACGTTAAAGGAAGTCTCTTGTCAGCAACCATACCATCAGGTTGCTGCCATTGACTTTTCAGATGCTGCTCATCACTTGATAAATTCGAATCTCCTGCTGATTTAGGCCCACAACAGATCCACCTGCGCATATTTGTTCTCTCCTTCAAATATTAGATCCTCACAGCTTTTAGCACCTGAAAACCGTTAAAAACCAACTGATTATGTATGCATAAAAGAAACTATCTTCCACTACTTCATTCTCAAGTTAACGCTTTCATCTCACTACCTCCAAAATGAAAACAGGTAAAAGCAACTGTTCTAACAAGTGACCCCGATATCGAAAGCAGTAAAATATCATTCATGTAGTAACAATCTAAGCAATCACAGTAACGTATTGCAAACAGTCTTGGGATCAGATTCGCACCAAGATTACAACTTTAATAAGCAAAGCTTTTTTGAAGAATGAGTTGGTAAGTAAACTCCCCATTCGTTACAAAGAAAAGAAAAAAGAAAATTTCGATCAACAAAAAATCACATTTCATTAGACGAACAATACTTACTACACCGACAAGAAACATAACTGCAAAGGTTACAATCAGAAAGAGACAAACTTTTGCCGCCAGATAATGTCGGCAATAGTCAACTACTCAGGGAAACACAAAAAAAAAAAAAAAAAAAANACCAAAGATCAGAAATTACCAGAAAACAAAACTAAAAACTTTCGAAACAGATACGTTACACAGATGACAAATCTCTACTCGAAATTAAAACAAATTCAACAAAGAGAGAAGCGTGTCTGAAGCAAAGATCTTCAAACGAAATCGAATCAGAAAATTGAAATCTTTAAGTAAGTAAATCAAAAGATCCAATAAGGCTTAGAAAAGGTAGAGAATCAAGAGAATTGATCCTTAAATCCAAATACAGAAAGAAGGAAAATTCAATTCTTTATTTACCGGTACAAATCTCGGTTAAGCTGAGACTTCTTTTCGATCTCTCTCTCTACGGGATTTTGTTTGGGTATGATTGATTGACAGAGAGAGAGAGAGTGAGTGGAGAAGGAGGAGGAAGCTTTGCTTGATGAAGACGGAGAGAGAAAAGAAGAGAAGAGAGAGAGAGACGACAGATGGGTAAACGCGGGGGAAGGGATATAAACCGGCCTAAACCGAAAGGCAAGCCGACTTTTTTTTTTCCTTTGGCTGTTTCTTCTTTACGTTTTTAATTTCTTTTCTAATAATGTTTTTTCTGTTTTTCTATTCATTTTCCCCTGTATAATTGAACCCAATCACTCACTCTCTTTTTTATGCTTTGTTGTGTTCTAATTATTTGAAAGTTATAACTTTTGAAGGACAAATCCCCCCAAATTTTTAATTTATCTAATAAGTATATTTTTAAATTCCAGATATGCAACCTAATCTATCTTAAAATAAGTCTTTAAATATTCAAAATAAGGCTTTAATCCTTAATTTTAATCATTTATACAAAAGCATTATTAGTGTAAATTTACAATCACATTCAGCCATGAAATATCTTTTAAATATTTTTAAAAATTATGTTTCTGTAAACTATCAAACACTTAAATAAAAAAACATTTAATTGTTCCATCGAATAAAAATAAGCCGTTTTAAAATAGTTAAGTATTTAAGCTATAAAATTATATTGCAATATCAACAAATTTTTATATCACATATCATTGATTATCAACTAATTATTCATTTGTCATGTAATTGAAATATATTACACAAAAAACATGTTACAATAATTATAGATTTGAAATTTAAATATTTGAGAAAATGCCATTCACTCTTGTTTTGGTCTGATCCGAGTGACAAAAGCGGCCAGAATAACATGAGTGATCGGAATTAGTATAACAAACTTCCATAGTTTGTATTGAAAGTCAAAAATCATGATATAATTTGCTGAAATAACTCAATTGCTTTGACTAATAAAAAAGGTGGAATTAGAAAAAAAAAAAAAAAAAAAAAAAAAAAGGATTTTAGAGAATCGANTCGAAAAATCAGCTTTGTACCCAACTTTCATATTTCATTTTTAACATACACAAGCTTGACAACATTTGTCTTTTGATTGGTCAAAAGAAAGCAAAATTCAATCTTGATGGAATAAAAATTACTCTAACGTGTATATCCTCTCTTCTTTTATCTTTGTGAAATATTTGAGATATTTCCATATTTATTCATACCAGACATTCGGTTCAGACAGTGAGATTAGCACTTTGCAGACAGAAGACTAATCAACACATTATGAAAAGTTGAAAACTGAAAAAGGTAAAGAAGAAGAAAAAAAACAGAGTAATTTCGATCGGTTAAAAAACTCGACCACACGAATCCTTTACGCATCAATCACCGTAGATCCATGATGAGATCATCAGCCACAAAGCTTCTCTCTAATTCTCTACAAAGAAACCGCGGGAAACTCGTCACTGGATATCTGATTCCGGCGGCTTCGAGAACGTGTGATTCTCAGAAGATGTTGAGTTCCACGGTGGCACCGCCAGATGAAAGTGCTGATCGGGACTCGATCGACGCAGGATCTTCTATGCGGAAACCAATCAGCTTGTGGCCTGGAATGTACCATTCTCCTGTCACCAATGCGCTTTGGGAAGCTAGACGCAACATGTTCGAAACACCTACCGGAGACGAGTCTCAGTCGAAGTTATCGGCCAAGACTCCGTCGCGGAGCCGTACCTCGATTCTCTACAAGTTCTCTTCTGATTTCGTGCTTCGTGAGCAGTATAGGAACCCTTGGAACGAGATTCGTACTGGTAAATTGGTTGAAGACCTTGACGCTCTTGCTGGGACTATCTCCTTCAAGGTTTCTTCTGTTTTATCATTTCGTAGCTTAACATTGAGTTTGGAAGTTTCTGGCTTTATGTAAGGAGCTTTAGATATTTATGGGATTGTGAAAAGTTTTAAGCTTTGATAAGTTAGTGATGAGCTTCTTAATCTTGGCTCTTTAAAGTGTGTTCCTTTCTTTTAGTATCACCTTTCCATGTCTTTGCAATTATTAGTGATTGGGGAAATTGAGCTTTGTATGCTTTTTTTGAACAGCATTGTGGCAGTGGTGATGCCAGTGCGAGATCGATGATTTTGGTGACGGCTTCTGTGGATAGGATTATCATGAAAAGACCAATTCGTGTGGATGCTGACCTCAGTATAGCAGGAGCTGTTACTTGGGTCGGAAGATCATCGATGGAGATGCAGTTACAAGTAGTCCAAAGTCAAGGTATCAGTTTCTCTGTACTTGACAATCTTCTTGCTCGGGTTCACTAAAGCTTCTTTCTTTTGTCTCTAATTTGACATATTTCATTTTCATTTGAACCAACGAACTTGGATAGTTTGTGTTTCGTTTTGCTAATTGGAAGTTAAATGGGTTGTGTTGTGTTTTCATGTCTGAACTGGTAAATGAGGTGGTAGAAAATGCTCATACTTGCTAAAACCAATTGAATCAAATGCTTGCTGCGAGATTTTTGTTGAATTTGAACTATATTTATCTTTTATGTAGTTAGCTTACTGTCGTTTTGTTAATTAGTCTTTGACCTTTCATTGATCTGTCATCATTGGAACAAGATGAAAACTTTCTTGGTACCTTTTAATTCAGTCTTATCTCTGTATTCATGCAACGCAATTGTCATCTCTTGTTGAGTAATGGGTTTTTTTGCCTTGTAAACTTCGATTATCTCCTCCAAATTATCATTCTCATCACATTAGATGACCTGTTGCTTTGCTGAGTATCCTAACAGCAAGGTTTTGCAGATGCCAACAACCCCTCTGAGTCAGTTGCTCTTGAAGCAAACTTTACGTTCGTGGCTCGAGATGCCAAGACAGGCAAGTCAACTCCAATTAACCCAGTCACGCCAGAAACTGAACATGAAAAATTGCTCTGGAAAGAAGCAGAAGAGAGGAACAAACTACGGAAACAAAAGAGAGCAGAAGGCAAAAAAGAGCATGAGAAGTTGAAGGACTTAGAGAGGCTAAATGATTTATTGGCAGAAGGACGAGTATTCCTGGACATGCCCGCTCTTGCAGATAGGGACAGCATTCTAATTAAGGATACTTCCCATGAAAACTCATTGATCTGCCAGCCACAACAACGGAATATTCATGGTAGAATATTTGGAGGCTTCTTGATGCGCAAGGCTTTTGAGCTGGCCTTCTCCAATGCTTACACCTTTGCTGGGGTATCACCACGTTTTCTTGAAGTTGACCGTGTTGATTTTATCAAACCTGTGAGTCCATTTCTTTCTGTTTAAAAGAAAAATCAGTGGTATATATGGTAGTCATAGAAAAAATCGATTTGAGGGTGTGTTTTTCTGGTGGTGCAGGTGGATGTTGGAAACTTCCTTCGTTTCAAATCACGTGTACTGTACACGGAAGCTACCAATTCAGCTGAACCGCTGATAAACATCGAGGTTATAGCTCATGTTACAAGTCCAGAGCTCAGGTCTAGCGAAGTAAGTTTAGTTAAATTTTGAGCTATGCACATTATACGTTTAGGTTGTGAAGGGGTTTATATATAACTTGTAACGATGGTGTGATTTTTTATGTGGTAGGTCTCCAACAGGTTCTACTTCACCTTCAGCGTGAGACCTGAGGCCATCAAAGATGGATTGAAGATAAGGAATGTGGTTCCAGCATCTGAAGAGGAAGCTAGGAGAGTGATCGAGCGCATGGACGCAGAGAGACCCATCTCACTGCCTTGATCTCGCCTCATTTCAACCATTAATTTTCAGTCAACAAGAGAAACCACAGTGTGACTAATCTGAATCAGAAGCCAATTTCCTATTTGCAGAGGAGATTTATGCGATCATTCTTTCCCTTTGCTTCAACTTGCACTTTACTTGATATGTGATAGAAAATGTCTATCTATGAAAATGATTAATTGAGAAGATATACAAATTCAAACTCAACTATGTCATTCATCAGAAGGAGAACTTGTCACAATCCCTTCTTTTTGGCCTTGTTAATGTCATTTTTGAGTAGAGAACTATAAATTGCTGATGTACTTCAGCGAGAAACATCTTAATATATTGTTAACCTAAATGATAAATGTTTCGACGCTAATGTGCATACTTTTGTAAGTCCTAAACTAACCTACACTTTAATACGTTGTTTCAGGCTTTTACTATATTTGATTCAGTTATTTTCAAATACAATGCTTACAGTTTTGTAGTCTTAGTAGGCATGGGTATTCAATCTTTGTTTATATACAATAAATCAAAATGTTTTTTTTTTGTGAACGTTTCACCTAATAATAAAGTTTTTACTCACTTTTAAATACTATAATTTAAAATTTTAAGTAAATTTAAGCTTTAACAATATTTAGATTAATATTACCTCTGTTTCATAATATAAGCTTTGGGAATACTTTTCTGTTTTAAAATATAAGTCGTCTTTGAATTTCTATATAACTTTTGTATTTATTGAATATTATGTGATCAATTATACCAAATAAATTTAGTTTTGATTGGTTCAATTATATTTTTACTTTGTATATTAATTATTGTTTTTAAGAAAATTTAATATTCTTTAAAATTGTGCTTTTAGCTAAAACAACTAATAAAAAGAAATATAGGGAGTATTATCTTACCGATGATGTGAATAATCATTTAGTATATTGTACTAAGATGATGTGTCATATTGCAGTTAAGATTAGAAGAGCTCATAGAAGTTCCAAGAATGGTGACGCCTACATGATTGGGACAATGATTTTGTTACTACGGAAATTTTCCATGAAGATAACATTAAATACTTGGTGGTAGGAAATTAATTAGGTATTTCGAAACATCCATGGAACTTCGCCTCTTGATAGTAGTGTGGCAGCATTCTCTCAATAACAAGTCAACGTTGTGCTTCAGTATATACAAAGCCTCTTTATTTATTTTCTCATTCGTCACATAGCTTTAGGAGAAGTAAAAATCTATGTGCTCCTGATCCTCTCCAAATCACACACTAATGGGTTTTTCATTTGTTCTTACTACTGTTGCTGCTACAATAGGCTTCTTCACCCTTTTTAGAAAATTCATATTCCATCAAGAAAACAAAGATGGGGAATCTTCTTCTTCGCTTGCATCTTCTTTGTCTCCTTCATCTGCTCCAGCTTCTTCGTGTCGTAACTGGACACACCATGTCTTCCCGAGCTTCCATGGAGCAGATGTCCGAAAAGCTTTTCTCAGTCATATCCTAAAGGAGTTCAGAAGCAAAGGAATTGAACCATTCATTGATAACGACATGAATAGAAGTAAGTCGATCGGTTTTGAGCTCATCGAAGCTATAAGAGGATCAAAGATCTCCATCGTCGTGCTCTCAAGAAACTACGCTTCTTCAACGTGGTGCCTAAACGAATTAGTGGAAATCATGAAGTGCAGGGAAGAGTTGGGTCAAATAGTGATGACAGTTTTCTATGAAGTAGATCCAACGGATGTAAAGAAGCAGACTGGAGATTTTGGAAATGTTTTTCAGAAAACCTGTGTTGGTAAAACAGAGGAGAGTATTAGGAAATGGAGACACGCTTTGTTCGAAGTGGCCATAATCGCTGGAGAGCATTCTTGCAAATGGTTAGTCCTTTAGATTTATTTATTTTTTTCAATCTTTTTAACACATCAAAGTATAGATACCAAGCCAAGGATTTCATATCCTTTGAATTTGTACATATGCGCTTTTTCTTACAACTATTTGTAGCTAATGTATTGATCTCTCCGTTTGTTAGGGATACTGAAGCGGCCATGATCGAAAAAATCACTACGGATGTTTCGAACAAGTTGAATAATTTCTCGCCATCAAGTGATTTTGATGTCTTAGTTGGGATGGGAGCTCATATGAAAAATATGGGAAAGTTGTTACAGCTGGATTTAGATGAAGTGAGGATGATAGGGATTTGGGGTCCCTCCGGGATTGGTAAGACTACCATTGCCAGATTTCTATATAACCAACTTTTCAACAATTTTCAACTGAGTGTCTTTATGGAGAGTATCAAATCAATATATACAAGACCAGCTTGTTCAGATGATTACAATGAGAAATTGCAGTTACAGCAGCTGTTTATGTCTCAAATAACCAACCAGAAAGACATTGTGATTCCTCATTTAGGAGTCGTACAAGAACGGTTGAAAGACAAGAAAGTTCTTGTTGTTCTTGATGACGTGGATCGGCTAGTACAGCTAGATGCCATGGCAAAAGAAACACGGTGGTTCGGTCTTAAAAGTCGGGTCATCATCACAACACAAGATCTAAAACTTTTGAAGGCACATGGGATCAACCATATTTACAAGGTGGACTTTCCACCACCAGATGAGGCACTTCAGATCTTCTGCGTGTATGCTTTTGGTCAAAAGTACCCGTATAAGGGTTTCGAGAACCTTGCTAGGGAAGTTACAAAAATTTCCGGTAAACTCCCTCTGGGGCTAAGGGTTATGGGCTCTTATTTCAGGGGTATGTCTAAGCAGGAGTGGACAAAGTCATTACCAAGGTTAAGGGCTAGCCTTGACGCCGATATTCAAAGCGTTTTGAAGTTCAGCTACGATGCCTTATGTGAAAAAGATAAAGATTTATTTCTTCACATAGCCTGTTTTTTTAACAAAGAGAAGATCAAGACACTAGAGGATTATCTAGCAGAAAAGTTCGTGGATGTGAGGCAAGGGCTTTATATCTTATCCGAGAAGTCTCTCATATCTATGAAATGGGAAATGATAGAGATGCATAATCTGCTAAGACAACTCGGTAGAGAGATTGTTCGTAAGCAATCCATTCATGAACCTGGGAAACGTCAGTTTTTGGGTTATGCTAGAGAGATTTGCGAAGTACTCACGGATGATTCAGTAAGTTTTTGACATTACTCCTTCATTACGTTGTTTTCCACAAATTAAATTGTATTCATGTGATAGCTAACCATCTTTACTCTTATGTCTTTTGGTCCTTTTCCAGGGTAGTAGAAGTCTTATAGGCATAGATCTCCACTTATCTGAGCTTAACGATAAGTTGTATATAACTGAGAAAGCCTTTAAAAGAATGCCTAATCTCCAATTCTTACGATTTTACTACCGATTTGGCGACCGTACTAGAAGATTGTACTTTCCCCAAGGTCTAAACTACCTTTCTCCAAAACTTAGATTGCTACATTGGCAATACTTCCCGATGACATGTTTGCCTTCCACTTTTAACCCGGAGTTCCTTGTTGAACTATACATGCGAGGGAGTAACCTTGAAAAGCTGTGGGAAGGAGTTCGAGTAAGTTGAAGTTATTTATGTTTTCACCATATTTAGTAGAATTTTGTTTCTTGGTTGCAATGTTTCAGCTTTTAATATAAATCAAAGCTTAATGGCATAGACATGTCCAACTGAACAGTTTTTTTTTCCCATGCGTGCTCACTACTAAGATTATCAATGTGTTATTAACTGCATGTTGCCTTTCTTTGTCTGTACAGCTTCTTAAAAACATCAAGGTGTTAGATTTAAGGCATTCCATAAATCTGAAGGAGCTTCCTGATTTCTCAACTGCAACTAATCTCCAGAAATTGGAGCTCAGTTATTGCCCAAGTTTGATGGAGATCCCTTCTTCTATTGGAAAGGCTACTAGTCTCAAGAAAATTAATCTCAGTAACTGCTACAATCTGGTTGAGCTTCCCTTTTCTATTGGGAATCTCACTACGCTTAAGGAATTGGATATGGGCGGTTGCTCAAGTCTGGTGGAGCTCCCATTTTCTATTGGGAATGCTACTAATCTAATGAAACTGTGTCTCAGTGAATGCTCAAGTCTAGTGAAACTCCCTTTCACTATTGGGAATGCCACTAATCTCTGGACATTGGATCTTCATGGTTGTTCAAGTCTGGTGGAGCTCCCAGTCTCTATTGGAAATCTTCATATGTTGTCCAAGTTGAATTTGCGAGGATGCTCAAAGCTAGAAGTGCTCCCTACCAACATTAACATGAAATCTCTCAACGAACTTGATATCACTAACTGTTCGTCGTTGAAAATATTTCCTGAGATTTCCACAAATATATGGTGTATCAGGCTCAGTGGAACTGCAATAGAAGAAGTACCGTTATCGATAAAGGCTTGGTCTCGTCTTCGTGACTTGCATATCTCATATACTGAAAAGCTAGAGGAATTTCCACATGTTCTTGACAGCATTACAGTGCTACACTTGAGCAATATGGAGATAGAAGAAGTTCCTCCATGGGTCAAAAAAATATCTCATCTACGTCGCCTGGTAGTCAACGGATGCAAGAAGTTGGTATCAATCCCACAACTTCAGGATTCCCTATCATACCTAGATGCAGAAAACTGTGAGTCCTTGGAGAGACTAGATTGCTCCTTTTACAATCCAGATATCTGTCTCAACTTTGCCAACTGCTTCAAACTGAATCAAGAAGCGAGAGACCTCATCCTCCACACACCAACTTCGGGACATGCGATATTGCCCGGTGTAGAAGTGCCTGCGTGCTTCACATATCGAGCTACTGGAGGTTCCCTGATAATTAAATTGAACCAGAGGCCTAATTCTACACATTTGATATTTACAGCTTGCATCGTGCTGGTTAATGACGATGAAAATGCCGAGTACATGAGTGAACCGACGTTGGTATCTTCTCATATTATTGAGCAACAGGATGGCCGTACTGTTCCGTCCAGACCGAGAGAACGCTTTCTACCTCCCCGTTTAAGGGAGCATCTATACACATTTCAAGTTGAAGAAATCGTGACTACCACCGAGCTTGTTTTGAAGTTAAAGGTACACAAACAAGGATGGGAGATAGGAGAATGTGGTGTACTCGAGCTCTTTGAGGTCTCCCATATTGATGAACATGATGAGAGCTTCAGAAGTGATGATGGAGGCTTTGAGATCAAATGAGACACAAACTAAACACAATGGGTGTTTTTGTTCATACTGTATATATGGAGGTGAATTTTAATACCTTAAGCATCAAGAAACAGCCACACTTACTCTTCCATGTCACTCATCACAAGGAGAAGTCTTGGCACAATACCCATGTGCATACTTCTGTTTGACCTTGTTAATGTCATCTTTGAGTAAAAAAACTAGAAATGGCTGATATAATACAAGAAACATCTCAATATGTTGTCAAACGTCAACCTAAATGTTAAATGTTTCGACCAACACTCATGTGCATACACTTTATTTCCAGGCTGTTTTCTAACCAAAAAAAAAACAAGAGAAATAAATTATTGATCGGTGTTGTGTGTTGAGTAGTGTGATGTTCTTGGATACTTTCTGTGTAAAAAATTTCCATGGTTTTACTTTTAATGCACATAAGACATAACCATATCAAATAAAGTCGCCTTGAAAGTACTGATTAGTTAATTTAACTTAATTACCACAGAGCCCAATTAAATCCATGCAGTGATTTACGCCCTGAATCCATCAATTTATCAATTCCGATTTAACAAACCAATCTTTTTGTTGCTGGGGAATGGCTTTTAATCACTCACCTTTCCTCCCAATCGCTTTTTGACCTTGAGAAAATCGATGGAAAGCAATCGAACCCAAATTCTCCACTTTCTCAATCAAAGCTATCTGCTTTCACTTCTGTCTTGCTGCTGAACATCATTCGGAATCATAACTCAAACAAAATAATGGAGCGGAGAGAAGAGGAGCAACAGAAGCGCGACGATTCCAGATTCAACCAGACACTCAAGAACGTCCAAGGGTAATCAAGTTATCGACTTTCAATGTTTCCTCCTCCCAAGATCTTACATTTCTCTTTACCCATTGATCTCAATCTGTATTCGCAATCAAGTTCCTTTTAGATCTGTGAACTTTAGCTATGCTTGTTTGATTGTTCCGAGTTTAGGTTTCTGAAAGGTAGGAGTATTCCTGGGAAGGTGTTGTTGACTAGGAGACCGGATCCTCCTCAAGAACCAATCTCTCCAACGTATCATCGGAGCTTGTCTGAGAATGACGCTGGAAGAAACGAGCGTTTAAAGAATCCTGTCGAGGTATGTGAAAAGACTTGAGCTTTTTATGGTCTTCTTTCTTGTATGAAGGGGGAAGTAATGGAATTTATGAGGGGTTGATTTGTGTAGGTGGAAGATCATAATTCGAACAAGAAACATGATAATACGTATGCTGGTAAGCTACGATCAAACTCTAGTAGTGAGAGGATGGTGAAAGAAGTTCAAAACTTGAAGATTGGTGTTAGGTCAAGTGACTCTGCTAGAGTTATGAAGTTTAACAAAGTGCTTTCGGAAACAACTGTCATTTTAGGTATTCTCTCTCTCTCTCTCTCTGCTTTGCCTTTGGTTGAGTGTTTTACTTACTATTCTTAGTGACAAGGAATCTGCTTTGGTGCTGAGAATCCTGTGTTATTGATAATCTTGTAAATGGATAAGTTATCACTTGCGAGACATTGCCTTATCTTCAAGCTTTTCCACATAACTCAATGAAAGATCCCATTTTGATATTCTTATATCTTCTGTTAATTGGTCCATATGAGATGCCTTCTTTTGCATAACAAAATATAAGATGACGAGGAATCTGTTTTTGATAGTGAAAATCATGTGTGAACGATAGTCTTGGCCTTGTGTTCAAGCTTTTCCATATAGCTCTATAAAAGACTCCATTTTTGGTCATCTTATATCTTTTGTTAATTGGTTAGTATGATATGCCTTTTTTAATTTCCTCTTCTTCCGTGTAGAGAAACTGCGCGAACTAGCGTGGAATGGTGTACCACACTATATGCGGCCTGATGTCTGGCGGCTTCTCTTGGTACGCATTTAGACTTCTTTTTTAAGCATAGTGAATCTTTAACTTCTGATCATTTCGACCTGTGATTTGTTTATCCTTTCCATGTACATTCTCCTTTTATTATCTTGTTACTTTTTTCTTTTCACAATGACAATTTCTTTATTAATCATCATATCATCTTCTGTAATTATCGGTTTGGCTTATTCCAATCACTAGTCAGATAATTTATGTTATTAGCTCTTCCCATCAGGCATTATGTGGCAACACTTTTGCTTTTTGGTTTATTTTTACTATTTGAATTTAAATATAAACTGACAACAGGGATATGCACCACCTAATTCAGATAGAAGGGAGGCTGTTCTGAGAAGAAAACGTCTTGAATATCTTGAATCTGTTGGCCAATTTTATGACCTTCCAGATTCTGAACGGTCAGATGATGAGATCAATATGCTTCGCCAGGTTTTTCCCCGTAGTCTCAGTGCTTCTCAAACATAATCTTCAAAACTTGGTAAAATTATCTTAGCAACTCTATTCTTTGTCAGATTGCTGTTGACTGTCCAAGGACCGTACCAGACGTCAGTTTCTTTCAGCAAGCACAGGTGCAGAAATCGTTGGAGCGTATTCTTTACACGTGGTGAGTTATAGATTGCAGGCTGTGATAATAGTTGTTCTTCAGTCAACTTTACCAATCAGTTGGAAAATTACGTTGAAGGCTAAATCTGAAAATTTAATTCGCTGGGTTTATAGGGCCATTAGGCATCCAGCGAGTGGATATGTTCAGGGAATAAATGATCTGGTCACTCCCTTTCTAGTTATTTTCTTGTCAGAATATCTAGAAGGTGGTGTAGACAGTTGGACAATGTCCGATCTATCTGCTGAAAAAGTCTCAGATGTAGAAGCGGATTGTTACTGGTGCTTAACAAAGCTCCTTGACGGTATGCAAGATCATTATACATTTGCTCAACCTGGAATCCAGAGACTTGTGTTTAAGCTAAAGGAATTAGTCAGGCGTATCGATGGTAAGGTTCCTGCTTTGCGTAATCTTTTAATTAGATGTGTCCGGTGATTGTTTAAGCAGACCAACTAATGACATGCATATGACCCCCTCCTTACAAAATCATATTAACTCTATTCGGTCATTTTTTCATCTTGTTTTATCATGAGTCCTTGATTTACGTTTTCTGCATTTAATGGAAATTTGAAGGCTGTGTCTTTAACAATGGTTGTGTTGAGTTTGTCTTGGCATAGTCACGCTTCCGCTTATCTGCATTGATGTCATAGAGTGATAAGATCTAGTTGCTGCTAATCGGCTTGTCGCTTGATGCTACCGTACTGCATTTGCCTAGTGCATTGATATATAATTACGTGCATATCCTACAACTTTTAGGCCTGATATATATATGCTTTAGGGTGTAAAGTTAACATTGTCTCAATTCGCATTTCCTTGTTTATGTACTAGAACCTGTTTCAAGGCACATGGAAGAGCAAGGACTGGAGTTTCTTCAGTTTGCTTTCCGGTGGTATAACTGTCTTCTGATACGTGAGGTTAGACACTATTCTACCTCCTACTTATATACGCCACCGTTTGTCAGACCCCACATAGTCTTAGTTCAGTTTCTTTTTTTGGTTATGGAACCTGACCAAACCTTTGAGAACAGATCCCGTTCAGTCTCATCAACCGCCTATGGGACACTTATCTTGCTGAAGGAGATGCATTACCGGACTTCCTAGTGTATATATATGCTAGCTTTCTCTTGACGGTAATAAAAGTTGAAAGAAAGATCTTCATGGTCAATTATGGAACTGGTTTTTTCTTCTTCGTTACTATGATTAGTACTGAGAATACAAGTTGTGTATGTGAACAATGCAGTGGTCAGATGAGCTGAAGAAGCTGGACTTTCAAGAGATGGTAATGTTCCTGCAACACCTTCCGACACATACATGGACAGACCAAGAGCTCGAGATGGTTTTGTCAAGAGCTTTCATGTGGCACAGTATGTTCAACAATTCCCCAAACCACTTGGCTAGCTGAATGACTTTTCCTCGGTTATGATGCTGTTTTTCGTTGGTTATATCTGTTCTTCTTGTCAAAATCAGCTTTGGGTTTTTGTTTATCGTTTAAAATGGTAAATGCTAACATTCTTGTCTTGTTTATTGTTATTAGTTTATGTATGGTTTCTCACACACCACTTGTTGAATCTTTCACCAGTTTGCGTTTGTAATATTTGTAGCTTCTTTACTAATTTGCCTACTTTTATTTGGATTTCATGTAAATTTCTTCCGTTTCCAACTGAGCTCTGAGATGGATCCATAAATCTCACTGTATACATCCTAATCAGGCCCAACCGACTCTGTTTTGAGCCGCCCGGGCCGATTTTTTTCGGGGTGAGTAATACAAGTTGCTTTTGTAACATATAAAGAGATAAGATAGATAGATAAATATAAAAATGAGATTGCATAAATTAATGATAAATTAACCTCAAAATTCAGACAGAGAATGTGGACATAAGCAACGTTTTCAACAAATCTAGTTAAAAAAAAGATGATGGTCTCTTGTCTTGGATTCCTAAGCATAAATAATACATCTAAAGTCAACATCAATCAAATTTCGGTCGATTATTTGCAATCTTTTATCATCAACTCTCTGTGGGATGATTGTTCTGTATAAATTGACAAGGAATAGTGTTTCTGAGCAAAAACTATTAATTTTATTTTACGTTACAGAAAAACTTCAGCAGTCACTAAATTTTATCACACACCACAGAAAAAATCGGAAAAGTTAAAAAAAACAACAACAATAGATTAATGATGGATTTGATGATGATGAGTCATCACTTTTTAAGACCATGCCTAATTACGGTAAAATGAAAAAAATAGGAAAAACAAAAAAAAAACACAGTGAAGGGTTAAGAGAGAGAGAGAGAAAGGTAAAGTAAAGAACTCTCAAGTTTTTCTTTTGCTTTCCCCTTTTGTGTGGTTCATTCATTCATCTCTCAGTCTCCTTCTTCTTCTTCTTCTTCAGCTAACGCTCCTTCATCACCGTTACCGATTGTTGCTTCTCTCCGAAGAAGAGCCCCCGACGTGTTTCATTCAATCTCAAGCTCCCACCTTTTTTAACTCGAGAGAACAAAAATGGTTTGATTTTAAAGGAGATGGTGAAATTTACAGGTATCTTTCACTTTATTCATCTTCCTCTAGCTATCCATTTTCTCGTATTAGAGGTTGAAAACTGTTGAGAATCAGTTCCAATTCGAGACCTTTTTAATGGTTTCATCCTTTTTGTACTTTGGAGCTTAGTAATTATTGTTGTGAAGAGTGTTGAAGGATTGGGTAAAGATTCTGGCTTTTTTAGTTTTTCTGGGCAGAACATAAATTTTAACTTTTTTTGTTCTGTCTTTATTGTTCGATCGGAATAACTAAGGATCTATCTGTGCTCTCTTGAATACGGAAAAAGTAAGTGGTTGTTAGATGCCAAATATATTTGGTGGAAGAACATTAGATTTTATAGAATCTATTATTTTTTTAAAAAATGTGGGGGCTTTGGTTCTTTTATGTCAAGTAAGAATTAGTTGGAGGAATACTTTAAAAGAGCCTAATTTTTGTTCGTTGGTTTCATGATAAGAGAGGCTCATAGAGTGATGTGGTTGGCAAGATAATTGAGTTTATATAAATTAACACAGAAGAAGATTCAGATAACTATCTAACTTGCCTTTTTTTTTTTTCTGCATCGTCACTGAAAGTTGCTAACTTTTTTGTTGGGTTGTTCTGAAGGTGGTTGTAGGAGTACCGTATTGTGACTTTGATGAAACTAAATAAAAGCCCCGGGGGAAGTTAGCTATGGGCTCTTTAGAGACTGTTTGTTGGCTTAAGGGTAAGTTTAGTTTCCGTTTTCTTTCGTGGTGAGATTTTTAGCTCTAGTTTGTATTGTGGATACAAGATAAGATTTTTTTTTTCTCTGCGTCACATTACGGCTAACAAGAATGAGTTTGACAGTTTTATGTTAGTAACGTTTTTCCCTAGCCATAAACATCACGAATTTCAGCTTTACATAATAAGAGAAGTTCTGATTTGCTTGAGAGAGCTTCTCTAACTAGATTCCAAATCCTCTTATCGTGGTGTTGTGATTGATTTCCTGGTATACACACATAGATAAAGTTGTTTGTTAACCGGTAACTTGCTTCTCTTTATCAGGTTGTTTGGTTCATCGCTTCTTGTTATTTATTATCTGGTTATCAAGCTTCCAAGATGTAGCGGGTCATTATAAGGTTAATGAGCATAGTAGCAGATCGACAACCTCTGAGTTGGCTAATCCACCTGGTATTGGAGTAAACGGTCCCATTCAAGTATCGCCATCCGTCATCCCCAAATATGCATCTCCTGCTATACCTTGGACACCACCAATGTACCCTACTTTTCCTGATACATATGAACCTAAGTTAACCGGGAAATGTCCCACAGACTTTCAAGCAATCTCAAGTGTTATAGATACAGCAGCGTCTGATTGTTCCCAGCCGTTCGCTGCGCTTGTTGGAAACGTGATATGCTGTCCACAGTTTGTTAGCTTACTTCATATTTTCCAAGGACAGCATAACGTGAAGTCGGATAAGTTGGTTCTGCTTGATGCGGTTGCTACAGATTGTTTTTCAGATATCGTTAGTATCCTTGTCAGCAAAAGAGCCAACATGACAATACCTGCACTTTGCTCCGTAACTTCGTCAAATCTAACTGGAGGTTCTTGTCCAGTACAAGATGTCACGACGTTCGAGAAAGTAGTTAACAGTAGCAAATTACTGGATGCCTGTAGCACAGTTGATCCTCTCAAGGAGTGTTGCAGACCAATTTGCCAAGGTGCAATCATGGAAGCTGCGCTTAGTATCTCGGGACACCAGATGACTGATGGTGATAAGATCCCTTTAGGAGGATCAAACAACATCAACGCACTGAACGACTGCAAAAATGTAGTGTTTTCGTATATTTCCAGGAAGCTTCCAGCAGACAAAGCAAACACAGCATTTAGAATTTTATCTTCCTGCAAAGTTAACAAAGGTACTGAATTGTAGCATATTGCCTTCCTCATCTAGCTTGTATATAGTCTTGGAAATGATTTTGGTTTTACATTATGGTTACAGTTTGCCCGTTGGAATTTAAGCAGCCAACCGAAGTGATCAAGGCCTGCCGTAATGTGGCTGCTCCAAGCCCTTCTTGCTGTAGCTCGTTAAATGCATACATTTCTGGGATACAGAACCAAATGCTAATAACAAACAAGCAGGCCATAGTCTGTGCAACAGTCATCGGTTCTATGTTACGGAAAGGTGGTGTCATGACAAATATCTATGAGCTTTGTGATGTCGATCTCAAAGATTTCAGTGTCCAAGGTAATTATATTTGCTTAAAACTCCAAAATAACTGTTTTGTCTCTTCCTTTTACTCACTTCTCTTTCTCTTTTCTGTTTCTTGGGTATCCCTTTGGACGATAAGCAGCATATGGAATGCAACAAGGTTTGGATCAATTCATCTGATAATTCAAATTCTTATGTGTTGTTGTTTCGCCACATAAAGTTAAAGTGTCTAACAATCCTTTTTGGTGACAATAGGTTGTCTTCTCAGAAGTTATCCTGCAGATTTGATATTTGACAACACAACAGGTTACAGCTTTACATGTGATTTGACGGATAATATAGCTGCGCCATGGCCATCTTCATCGTCAATGTCTTCTTTGTCTCTCTGTGCTCCTGGTAAACATTTCTCTTTACCCTGTTCTCTTCTTGCTCATCGTCGGAGCGTCCAGAAAACTAAGACTTTTATATTGCAAAAATGAGTTTCGTTTCTTCTGATTCAATTTACTTAAATCTGCAGAGATGTCATTACCTGCCTTGCCAACATCTCAGACTCTTAAAAATCACGGTACGGGTAGTTTCCTTGCAATGCAATCTCTAGTCTTACAACATATAAGTAAACTCAACAAAGTGAAATACAACAGAACTCAAAAGACGTGCGTTTCCAATATGTATTTGCAGGGTTTCGCGATGATGCGTTTGGAGCGTTACGTCTCATCGTCATTTTGGTATTTCTGTTGTATGGTGTTGTGAGACATTAAAATGAGATTTAGGAGGGGTTCTTTTTTTGTTTTTTTTGGTAGTCAGTGAGGACTTTGGATAAGACAATGGCAAGCACATTTTGTATTTCTTCTGTATATGTTTTGTTAACAGGGTAAGGGTAATGTAGTAATATATCTTCTCAGTCTCATGTATAGCATTTTTCTTGTCTCTGTCGTTGTTATGAGTTTGCTTTTTCTTTGCGGTTTGGTCATTTCATTTGACTAAAAATCTGACTTGATCTTATCTATTACCTGAACTCAAGATGACAGACTTGACAGTTGACAGTGTCCGAGGTCTAAAAATTTCGGCAAATCCAATTATGAAGACAATAAATAATGTCCGAAGACTGTGAAAAAGGGAAAACCGGTAATACCAAAATTAAGTTAACCAAAATCAAATCTAAACTAAACCGGAAACCAGACCGGTCGAACCCCGAGTTATATCCTTTAGTCCTCTGCTTCTTCTTCCTTTTGTCTCCTAGTCTCACTCAGGCCTCTGCGTTTCCCTCTCCACACCACTAGCCACCAGGTAACCTCCGTCCTCTCTCTCTCTCTCTTTATATCTTATCGGCTTAGTCGCGAAGCAAAGTCTGTTCTGTAACATATTCTGGAGAGCGTTTATATGCCGAGCGTTGAAAATTCTGAAAACTCTTTCTCGAAGGAGAAGCTGTGACAGTATCTAGTAATGTGTTTGTTACCAGGCACCAAAGAAGCAAACATCTAATCGACTCATAGGTTTATCTGAATAACAATGCAGACAATTGTCCACAACCTCGCGTTTTGTAGCTTTAACTCTACCGTAAGGCCTTCTTTAGTAAGCCATGCTTTGCTTTAACCAAAATGTGTGTGTATTTGTTCCAACGTTTTCAGTGTACTTTGCAGATAACAGAACGGAGACCAAGATTTCATTTTTCCTCTTTTGTAAATGTTTCTCCAACTTATTCGGTGCAGCAGAAACTGTGTACAAGGTAAAATTTCCCCCAAACTGAGAACCATGTAGCCGTTACTTCTCGATTTCTGCTGTATTTGTTCATTATAACCTAAAGCATGAGCTTGTTCAAGAGGAAAAATCGAGTCTTATTGACTACTGAAAGGTAGAAAAGATCGTGGCCATTAATGTGTTTAGTGGAGTGTTTTTGAGCTATAATCATTTGATTGTTTTACTCAGTGTCTTGGATCATTGATGTTTCTTGGTTACTCTTTACAGAGCAAACAGTAAACAGTTTATCGCAGTTTGTGCAGCACCATCAGGTTCAGACTTTTAAAAAATGTGTTCTCTCCTTGTTGTCGTTTAGCTTCTTCTTTTTTCATGTAAATGTGTTACTCTTCGTAGATGTCGAGACTTCGTCTAAGGATGAATCAGTTTTGGTTACGACAGTGGAGACTGGAAGTAGCAACGAAGTTAAGGTATGCTGTTTGTTTCAGCCCCCAAAGCCATGATACCAGCGTCTTGAGACTATATGCTTTCCACCTTATGTTTCCCATTGGCTGAGTGCAGGTGCATGTTGAAGTATCAGGAGAGAAAACTCAAACAGTATTCAATCAGGTATTTGAGAAAATGGTAGCTGCAGCTCAGCCAATCCCGGGGTTCCGAAGAGTTAAAGGAGGTACGACATCACAAATATTATATAAGCTATAGGAAGACAAACTTGATTTTTTAAGTTGGGCTTTTCAACCCATGCTTTATTTATTGTGGATAGATCATACGCTTAGGAACATGTATTGGTGTTTTGTATCTTACTCTGAGGGAGCAAATTGTTTTATTCAAATTGCTAGTTTCCTACAACTCTCTGCAAATTTTAGTCTAGCTACGGGCTTTAGACAGATTGGACCAAATAGAGTGGACAAATAAGTTACTCTTGTTAGCAATGCTCATTAGTTACACAAGGTTTTGGAAATCTCTCTTGTTTGTGTAGTTATTATGATCTGTTGCTGATGACTAGTAGCTAATTCAGTTGATTGCCTCTCTAATGTTTTTCTCATTGCTGTTATCTTTTTTCTCTTTTCTACATCTGCTTATCAACCTTGGAACTCCAGGGAAGACCCCAGATGTAAGTTTTACTTCAGTGCATTTGATGAGAACCCATTATTTTAGCAATAAGCCAGAATAATTTGACCATTAAATGGTTTGGCGATGGAAGCTGTGTTTTTAACCTCTGGAATTAGAGTTGTCTGGAAAAAATCATGTCATGCACTGTACTGATACTCTTAGCTTCTTAGTGATATAATATGCTGACCTACTCACTTTAAATACATTCTTTGAGTTGTGCTTTGTCCTGTGCTTAAGTGCTCCTTTCCTTATATTTGCAGATACCCAAAGATATTTTGTTAGAGATCCTCGGATATTCTAAAGTCTATAGGCAGGTGATAAAGAAATTAATCAATTCAGCTATCGAAGACTATGTTAAACAGGTATTTCATAAGCTTAAGCTTCTCACTAGATTCTATTTCAGATTGCCGCTTTGTAAATATAATAGATCGAATATTCGCTTAAAAGTTTTCGGATAGGTGTTTACCACTGGAGCTTGCTATGAGTCCATGACCTAAGGAATTTATCATACTTAGAAACACGCTAGCTCTAGTGCTTTCTGAGGAGTTAGGATTGGCCTGGAGCTAACCTCTTTAGTAATAGCTTTGAAGGTCCACGTTCCTTGGAATGTAAATATATGAACAGATCACCCTCACAATGAGATATAGCTACTAGAATTGGAAATTTCATCAACAGCCTTACTTTGGTTGTATACAAGTAAAACCAGTCGGACTCAATGAGTTGGTCGTATTTTGTGGCTGGAGTTCAAAATGGTTTGATTTTGGTTGTTGGTGCTTTCATAGGAAGACCTAAAGGTTGGAAAGGAGTTGTCTGTTGAGCAAAGCTATGAAGATCTTGAAGAAACATTTGAACCAGGTGAAAGTTTCAGCTTTGATGCTACTATAAAGCTTCAACAAGTTAGTTGAACGAGTGTGTTCATTCCTAGGTACTTATCAATGTGATATTTCTTTTTTACTTTGTCTGGTAACAATTATAATTATTGTTGAGTAGAAAAGGATAATCTCATTTGTATTGAGCTTGTGGTAATAAAGTTCGAAACTTCAGTTTTATGTTGTGTCTAAAATCTTGTAGTTTCAGTGAGATGATTGGTGTGTTCTCCATAAAAAATTGAGGTAGCCACATAGATAGATAACAAAAAAGGAATAATAAATGATTCTGTTACAGGAAAATCAATCATCTTCTCACAAGCTTCCGAGCTATGTCTTCAACTAACTTCTAACATTTCTCTATTATTACAAACACAAGCTCTCCCTTTGTGTCTCTAAATGTTTCTCTTCCATTGAAATCTCATTCTCTAAGGTAAGCCACTCGTTCTTGCCCTTCCTGTGTGCTCGAAAGAATCACCTTCCATGTTAGGAATTGCATTCTTCACCATTTGGTTCTGCAATGAATGCTGGTTCAGTATCTGTACGCCTCTGCAGATTATTCGGGTTGGGTCTCCTGTGACCATCACTAGTCTCTGGCCTTAGAGCTTCCATTTTCAGCACTTCTTCTTCCAGCAAGTTGATGTAGCTTTCGGAAATCTGTACTCTTTCTCAAATTCCTGCAGACGGAGAATCGGTAAGTTTGGTGTCTGTTGGAACTTTCTCACTGGTCTCATCAGTTGGTGAGTTGCCGCTCGTTTCTATATTCTCGAGAATCCCCATGCTAGCGAGGATTTCTTCTCTTGGCTCATCTGGATACTTTACTCTATAGTATTCTAACTCCATCTCGAGATCTTGTATTTCCTTTTCCCTATCAGCCAAGACATCGTTTGCTCTCTCAAGTGCATCAACGTCGTGTTCTGCTTGCTCATCCATCATTCTCAGATACTGTAAAGCTTCCATATGGAGAGCTGCTTTCTCTTCCTGCAACCGTGTGATCATCGCCATTGCTTGATTTGTAGCAATAGCTGAGGCGTTTCTTTCTTCCTCTAGTTCTTTACTCAGATCTCTTAGGCATTTCCTGTCATGCTCTAGTTGTTGCTTTAACATATCAACAAGATTTCCGCCCTCGATGTCACTGCTAATGCTTACAAAAGATTCCACAGAAGCAGAGTGCTTTAGCTCCGGTGATCCATTTGAAGTATTGTTAGTCTCTGTTACCTTCGAGGAATCTTTATCGCTATGTTCTAATGAGGATTCTTGGTTGGAGAGTTTTGGTGACGTCAAAGGCTCAGTCTCTTCATGATAGTCTCCATGCTCTTCTTTACCGGAGTGTTCTTCTGTGGCAGAACCAGTCACATTGTTTGATGTCAAAGGTTCCGACTCTCCATTATCCACATCCTTTTCTTCATGACTGGAATGGGATTTCGCAACCGAATAGCCATTACTTCCATCTTCTTCCTCACTGGATTGTTCTTCAGCTGAACCAGATACATCTTTTGATGTCGACGGCTCAGAATGTGCATTGACCTCAGCTTCTTCTTCATTGCTGAAATATTCTTCGGCAACATTTTTTTCATTAACTTCAGTGTCTTCCACACTTAAAGGTTCTTGTGCCAGAGAATCTGACATATTATTCGACGCCAAAGGCTTGGGATCTCCTTCAACTCCATTCTCCTCATCACTAGAAGATTCGTCTGCAACAGAACCAGGCACATCTGTGTAATCAGACACTTTTCGCTCCATAGCTGCCTCAGATGCTTCTGTCTTCACAGCTGAACCGGAGATGTTTTGAGCAAAGTCTGCGGAACCGTCATGCGCTTGAATCTCGATTTCTCGAGAGGCAGCGTTTTCTCGAGAAGGACTTAAGAATTCCCCACCAGAAGGAGATGAGCTGCCACTTGGCTCAGTTTCATTATCTGCAAGAAATAAGGTCATATTAAGGAACAGTATGACATGAACGCATAGATTTTGACGTTTAAGTAGTGTTTCATGACTCGTGAGGTAAACCTACCATTTTGTGATCCTGCTCCTGCATTGTCCTCTTGAGGTAAGCCCAATGAGAATGGACGAGCTTCACTCATGGTTATAAGCTCAAAGAGTACAGCTGCATGCTCCCCTGCATGTATAGGTTGTTGTGGAGTCTTATCTACATGCTTACGCTCAGGCATGAAAGATTTGACGTTTTTATAAGCTTCTACACGAAAGTTCTTAGCCTTGTTGTCTTGCAAATAAGGCTTTTTACGATTCGATATCTTCTTGTCTTCAAACGATCTCCGAGATCGAGATTTGTGAACAGGTCTCTCAGATGGCTCAACATTGAAGTCTGTCATTTGGAGAAAAGCTTCGTCATCTGAAAACAGGAACTCTGATTCAGAGTCCGAGTGAATCTTCAGCTCTGTGTAACCCACATGAGCCATACCGTCGCTGCGGCTTCCAACGTCTATATACTCACCACCACTTGTTGCCGCCCTATGATCTCTCATCTTCTTCAAACTTCCACCGCTTCCTCGTCGTGTAAGCTGCCTTGGAGCAGGAATGTTAGGTTTAGCTGCGGAGTTTCTTCCCCGAGAGCCTAACCGAATCAGTCTCTGTGTATGGTGCCTTGTCCTCCACGGTTTATTGCAACAAGAACATGATCTAGGGTGAGCAAAATGGCTTTTAGAGAGAAGATCATACCCTAGTTTCCCTAGTAGCAATCTGTTCATGTCTGGATTCGGACCGGTCATTTTGGTAAAGGACAAGAGACAATCATCACACATGGCTCGGCAGTCAGCGAGGTTGTTGTCGTGGTTCTGACATGACATGTAAGATGAAACCTCTGATCTGTGGTTTCTGCAGAGGAGCAATCTCCAGTGCAGAGGATGAAGAAACTTGGAACATAGGAAACATGGCATCTGCAATCTGCAGTAACGTGCGAACCAGACGAGAAGATAGGAGAGAAGAGCATCGATGAACATGAGGAATATGAGGAACCATTCGCATGCTGCGTACGTTAGCACAGGCGCGAACCCGATTATGACCTTTTGATCAAATATAACACTTGACTCCATCTTTCAAAAGGGTGATGGTGAATCCTGAAGAACATTAAAACTCATCATCTCAAAGAAGAAATCACACAAATAAGGAGCAAATCGGGCAAAACTCAGAATCTTTCGTCTGAGATTTGCATTTTGTTGAGCATGGAAGCAAAAACGTGAAGGATACTAAAAGTGAAAACTTGGTTTTTTTTTTTTTTTTTTTACCTGGGAAATGGAGATTAATTGGTCAAAAGAGAGAAGAGAGGTAAAATCTTGGAAATGAGGACTCTTCCTTATTCCGCGGTAAAATCAAACAAACTTGTTCAACGATTTGTTTTGGGTTTGCCTAAATTAGCGTAAACTCTCTCTCCAGGTTTTATTTTTTCGTGTTGAGGAAAAAGTCGACCCGATTTTATTGAATTACCATAAACTTACAAAATAATTCTCCCTAAAAAAACTGAGATGTATATATATTTTTCTGGTTAATTAATTTAGCCTCATTCCTTGGTTTCTAGATAGCTAATTGTTCTAAAAAATAATATGATACAGAAAAATCACTGTACCCCGTAATATTTTAGATGATGACTAAAGTCAAAATTTTAAAACGTTATTTAGCATTCCAGCTGTTTTAACGTAGGTTGTCTTAATTTATCACCCGTCATTTACGTAATTTCTCTCCAAATTCATATCATTTACCTGATTCTTTTAACTTATTTTTACTACTGTTTAGTGTCTCCACTCTCCGAGATGTCATCAACTAGTAATAACTAATAATTGATCTGCTTTGCCTCTATATATGTTATGTGGCATCACTTGTTATCGCTACTCGATCGCAGGCAAGCAAACAAAAAACAAACAAAAATGGATAAAAGATGGAGTCTTGAAGGTATGACTGCTCTTGTAACTGGTGGAGCCAGTGGAATCGGGTACATCTTTCTACTCTCTAGCTATATATCACATTTTTTACCCATTGTTCTGCTTTTCTTTAACGACGTAACTTTTTTTTTTGGGTGGAATGTTTTAGGCATGCCATAGTAGAGGAGCTAGCTGGCTTTGGAGCTAGAATCCATGTCTGCGACATATCTGAAATACTGCTCGATCAAAGTTTACGTGAATGGGAAACGAAAGGGTTTCAAGTGAGTGGTTCTGTATGTGATGCATCCTCCCGTCCTGAGAGAGAAAAACTTATGCAATCCGTTTCAACGATGTTCGATGGCAAGCTGAACATTCTTGTAAGTAATCTTAATTTACAGAAGCGAAGCATATAATTATTATATGAATAATACTTTTTAAGTTGTGACATATATAGTTTGTTACTCATATAGGTGAACAACGTTGGCGGACTTCGCACAAAGCCAACTACTGAATATATGGCAGACGATTTCTCATTCCATATTTCAACAAACTTGGAGTCTGCTTATCATATTAGCCAGCTATCACATCCTATCCTAAGGTCTTCTGGATATGGAAGCATCGTTTTTATTTCCTCTGTTGGAGGGGTTGTATCAATGGACTGTGGATCCATCTATGGTTTAACTAAAGGTACATATAGACTGACTATTAATCAATAGAAAGACTTTCAGTTATACCAGACGCAACAGTATTATGCAAATACGAACTTTATAAATTTGATAAGGATAATTTTCAATTCCGAGAAATTATTTGAGTTACGTTATAATAAGTTGTTTTATTGTGGTATATATGTCAAAGACCATAGTTTGTATTATTTGATTGGCCCACATATTATTTTAGATCTCATCTTAATTCATATATGAAATTCCTAGAGTAAGCGCAAAATTGAACTTAAAAAAAAAATGATCATGGAGTCAAAATATAGGGGTTTTCATTCACATTTAGTACGTATCATATACAAAGAGAGGTATATATTTGTATATATACACGAAAAGACTAGTTTAAGCAAACTTATCCTTCTCAGAAAGCTACTTCCAATGGCGAATTGATTATATCATAAAAGCTTTGTATATTTCTTTGATGTGTGAATGTTCTACTTTTCTTTGGAAATCCGAATAATTAATTATCTCGTAGTTTATCTTATTTGTGTGTATGTGCAGGAGCTTTAAATCAACTAGCTAAAAATTTGGCGTGTGAATGGGCAAGAGATGGCATAAGAACCAACGCTGTTGCTCCTAATTTTATCCCCACTACCATGGCTCAATCTGTAATCAATGATACCCTCCAGCTTTTATTTATTTATTATTTATTTAAATTTAACTTCATACACTTCTCATTCTTGTATCTTAAAATTTTGTTAATAATCAGTTTCTCGAAGATACCGCTTACAAGAAGAGTTTGTTTAATAGAACTCCACTTGGCCGCGCTGGAGAGCCAAAAGAGGTTGCATCACTAGTGGCTTTTCTGTGTCTGCCTGCAGCTTCATATATTACTGGCCAGACCATTTGTGTTGATGGAGGTCTCACTATCAATGGTTTCTCCTATCAGCCACAGGCTTGAGCCGCGAGACTTGTGTGTGTTGGTGATGTAGCGAACAAGTCTATTTTCTTTTGGTTTTGTGTTTTGTTTAAGGTTTGGTGTTTTCATTTATTTGCTTTAGTTATTATTATCCACAAGTAGACTCCTACATTTGTTTTGCTTCAGTTTCAAGTTGTTCATTTGTCTTTTATTTTTATACTAGATGAGAATCCGCGCTATGCGCGGAATAATTTCGTTATATTAATTTATTATTATTGTTGTTATTATATTTTTTAAAAAAATTAATAATTATAATAATTCGTATAAGAATATGCGATAATTCGTGAGTTTTGTTTAAATTTGTATTACAAAATAATCGTTTTAATTTATATTACAAAACTATCATTTTAGTTAAATTATCATTCATATTTATATTTCTATATTTTTCTAATTTTTATTTAGGTTATTCTTTTCTTAACATACATCTTTTATCTCTTTTTTTATAATATTTTTTATACTAATCTTAATATTATAAAAATTCTAAAAATATATATATTGATTTACAATCTTGAGTTTGTTTTTTATACGTATATTTTGTAACTTCTTTTTTCAATATTTTAAATTTCATAGATTCATTTAATTATATTATATTTCTTTACTATTTTTTTAATATCCTACAATTTAATTTTGATAATTAATTATATATTCAATTATTTACTGATTATATTATGTATTTCATAGCTTTATAATTCCAATTTTTCGTATAGATTTGATTATTTGTTGATTACATCTTGTATCTTATATTTTTATTTAGTTTTCTCTATTAATTATATTAAACTACTAAAAATATGAAAATATCCATTTAAATTATGTATGTATATAATATGTTATATATTCCTGATATTTTTCATTAAGTTTAGATTTATTTTATTCCTATTTCTTTTATCTTTATGTTTTTATGATTTTAAATAGTTAAATATAAATTAAATACATAACTAATAGATATTAATATGTGTTGTATAGAGGTGTTGCCATTTGTAATCAAGATGGAGAAAGTCATTTCTCTTTTATAAAATTTTTTATACTAATCTTAACATTATAAAAATTTTTAAAATATATATATATTGATTTACAATCTTGAGTTTGTTTTTTATACGTATATTTCATAACTTCTTTTTTCAACAGTTTAAATTTCATATATTCGTTTAATTATATTATATATTCGTTACTATTTTTTTTAATATTCTTTATTTTAATTTTGATAATTAATTATATATTCAATTATTTACTGATTATATTATGTGTTTTATAGTTTCATAATTCTAATTTTTCGTATATATTTGATTATTTGTTAATTATGTCTTGTATTTCATATTTTTATTGAGTTTTCTCTATTAATTATAGTAAACTACTAAACATATGAAAGTATCTATTTAAATTATCTATATATATAATATGTTATATATTCCTGATATCTTTCATTAAGTTTAGATTTATTTTATTTCTATTATCTTTATGTTTTTATGATTTTAAATAGTTAAATATAAATTAAATAGATAATTAATATAGATTAATGTGTTGTATACAGGTATTTCCATTTGTCATGAAGATGGAGAAAGCCCTTTCTCTTTTATATATAAAGATTTGCTTTTGATCATTAATAAAAACTAAAAAGAAAAAAACTCTAGTCTCCCATAACTTTGGGCATTTTCATAAGAGTTCAACGGTTGAAGGGTTTTCTAACAAATGACGCACACTGAAATTTGCACGACAATATAAATAATTCTTACTTAATACATCGAGCTCGGAACCACCGTTGGAGGAGTAGATCGGAGATCTTTGTTTTTTCAAAATAGTACTGTAGTGAAGTAACGCGGTTACATACCGTCTTATCTTATGGATATATCACACGGTTAAAGTGTTTTTTTTTTAACTATAGTAAATATGCTATTATATTATTCTGATCCCGATAGATGCGATCATCGTCTAGTTCTATACATGCAATGCAACATGCGTCAAATCCAACGAGACGAGTGGAATCCACAAAGAGCATCTTCCCGGCGGCTGAAAATTAAAAAATAGTTTGTCGGTCATATATCAGATGCCTGATTAATCTCTATTGGCTTTAATTCGCAGTCCGCGTACAAAACAAATATTATTAACATTTACTCGCTTTGTACAAGAAACCTGTCATATATTGTATATAATGATAATTATCTCAAACCGGCAACCGCATGTGTATTTTAATCGTTTCGAATTTTCTGTATGTAACATGCGTCAATAAATCATTCAAACAAATCCAACGAGATGAGGGAATCGACCATGAGCATCTTCCCGGTGGCTCTAATTAAACAAACGTGGTTGGTCGGTTTCTGCTTCAGATGCGTGATTTTGTTTCCTCAGGTTTAATTCGCAGCCATCGTAGTATTTCGAATTAATTTAAGTAACGTTGTTCTAGGGCAAGATACTATAATTAAAAACTAAAAAAATTAAACATTAACTCGCTTTGTCCTTAAATTATTATTTTTACTTGCCACCGAATAGAATCGATAATCTGTACAAATTACAATGTATGATGTATCCTTCTTGTTTAAAAGTTCTAAAAAAAAAAAGAACCATCACTCAAGTCATTTGCAAAATACACCTTAAAACATTTAGGACGAAACCAAGATTAGCTACAAATTCTAACGTTTGTTTAGAAACATTCTAGAAAGTTTTCACCTATTTTTTCCTAACTCTAGAATGCTTCTTTGTTTTTTAGGGTTAGAATGCTGCCTAACCCTCCCCACTCTGTAATGCTTATTTATTTTCTATTCCTTCTTTTTTTTTTTTGCCAACGAGGCATTGTATTAGGTTTACATTTATGTACCGCCTAACTCTTCATTGTTAACGTTTTTAGCCAAAAAAAAAAAAAAAAAAAATTCACCTGTTCAAAAGTGTTCTAGAGAATTAGTTT
This sequence comes from Sisymbrium altissimum, assembly GCA_900406495.1. Lineage (NCBI taxonomy): Eukaryota > Viridiplantae > Streptophyta > Magnoliopsida > Brassicales > Brassicaceae > Sisymbrium > Sisymbrium altissimum. The sequence goes on from OVBI01000146.1 coordinate 134,620, forward strand.
GGCTAAATATGTAGATATTATAAAAACGCTTTGAATGGCATTGGGATTTAGTATTTAATCGCTTTGAATTATATATGCAACATGCGTCCGTAAATAATTCAAACAAAAGAGACGATCAAATCGATCATGATTGATGCGCATCTTCCCGGCGGCTCATTCTTAAAAACGTGGTTGGTAGGTCCCATCTCAGATGCGTAAGTTTTTTTTGTTTTTTTGGGTCTTAATGTTAAGAAGCGTAATTTATTTGTTTGTGCGTAATTTACTTGTTTGTGAGTAATTTATTTGTTTGTGCGTAATTTATTTGTTTATGTTTAACACACGCATCTGAGATATTATTAATGTTGACTCGCTTATTTGCTTTACTCACACCGAAGGAATCGAGAAACTATATTATACAGGAACCCAAATACTGAAACCCGAACGAGCTGCGAAAAGGATGCAAGGCCCACTGAAATCAATTGTCTAGTTTGTCGTGTCGCAAGGCCTTACATCGCAAACCATCACCGAAGCTCTCAGCTGCTTAAGTTACGATTTTACCTGCCTCCAGGCTCCAATTCCAACCCTAAGCAATGACACTTCTTCTTTGATGGTAACGTGACGTACTAAAGGATGCTATAACATCCAAAAAGGTGCACATCCAAAAAGGTGCCTCTCCATTTATGATGATGCTAAGAAGATAAGTCTTCTCCATTTATTGGTAGGAAGATCAGATAAATGAGAATATGTGTTCTGCTGTTGCAAAAGATGGTGGAAAGAATCATCGGGAAAAAGGTCATTTTAATGCTCAACTTTCAAAATTTCCCCAAACAAAGC